>PVIR01033370.1:0-17931 GCA_004026965.1 Petromus typicus | reverse complement strand
TTAGGTTTTTTGAGACAGGGTCTCACTTTGTGGTTCAGGCTGGCCCTGAGCTCAGCCTCCAACTCACATCACAATCCTCCTGCCTCTGCCTCCCGAGTGCTGGGATTACAGGCATGAGCCACCACGCCCAGCACTGTGGTATGTGGTACTGGTTGCTGCTGGGTGTGGGTCTCCACACCCAGTATTGTTATGTGGTTACCGGGGAATTGAACCCGGGCCCTTGCGCTTGCAAGACAGGCGCCGGAACCACTGAGCTAAATCCCCAGCTGCTAAATAATAAATGTGTCTTTTACTGGATGAAAGGTTTTCATTTAAATTGAAATATTTACCATGTACCATATTTTCTGGTCATACCTCATAACTTCCAAGTTTGTTTTTCTTTTTTCTTTTACTTTCTTTTTTTTTTTTTTTTTTTTTTTTTTTGAGACAGGGTCTCGCTTTGTGGTTCAGGCTGGCCCTGAGCTCAACCTCAAACTCACATCACAGCAATCCTCCTGCCTCTGCCTCCCAAGTGCTGGGATTACAGGCGTGAGCCACCACGCCCGGCACTGTGATATGTGGTACTGGTTGCTGCTGGGCGTGAGTCTCCACACCCAGTATGGTATGTGGTTAACCGGGGATCTAACCCAGGTCCTTGCACTTGCAAGACAGGCGCTGGAGCCACTGAGCCAAATCCCCAGCCCCTGTTCTCACCTTTTGAACCTACACAGCCCTGAATGCATACGTTGCTGTCAGCATGTGAGGTGCTTCGTACCGCGGAAGTGACCCCTGTATTAGTTAGAAACTACTTTCCTAAAACGAGTACACGCTGATGTGAAAATTAAATTTCTCCTTTTGGAAAGGGCAGAATAAACAAGTGGAATTAATAATTAGCTGCAAGACTCTTGTTCATGTAGGAGAATTTCTTGTCTGTTGAGCAGATCCTGGTGTGGCAGAGAGATGACTACGCTGTGGAGAGGTCTTCTCTTTTTCCTCCCTGCTGTTTTCTTTGACATTTATCCTTCCTAGTCTTCCTTTGCCCTTCTACTCTCTTCTCTCATTTCTTCTTCCCACCTGGTTACCACATGCGCCTTCGATTCTAGTCACGTGTCATATATTTTCCTTCCGGAAGTAGAGGTGTATATCTGAAAAATAACAATTCCCTGAGTGAAGAAATGATCATTCTTTTCCTGAGAAGTGCTCGCCTATGTTTTCCTCACTGATAGAGAATTTCAGAGCATGTTAAAGCCTAGGAAATTAGCAGTATTATTTTAAAAATTAATTGAAGTAATTGATTATTAATACATGTTTGCAGCACCTAATGTTTCCCTTCACTGTGTGGAAGTGATGCGTGTTCACAATACATCTTCGGTCCTTTTCATCCTCTTGAGCCCCTTGCTCCATCTCTCATCCCCCTTCCTGTCTGAGAAAGACCTATCTTCCTACTTCCTATTGTCTTTTATTTTGTTTTTTGCTTATATTTTGGGTTTCTCACACGTGAAACTGTGTGTGATATTTAAACTTGTGCGTCTGATTTATTTTAGTTAACATTGTGCTCTCAGGGTATATCCGTTTTCCTACAAACGACCATGTGTATCTTTCTTTAGGGCACACTCGTACTCTATTGTGAGGAAACACTGGTTTCTTTATTCACTCAACAGTGGGTGGACAACTAGGCCACTTCTAAAATTCAGTTATGAATTGTGATGGGAGATGTTTGGACACCTTTTTCTCTCTCATTCCAGTACTGAAGATTGAACTAAGGGCCTTTGTACAAAGCTATATCTTTTGGTTTTTATTTTGAGAGAAGGTTTTGTTGCATTGCCCAGGCTACACTCAGAACTGATATCCTCCTGCCTCAGCCTCGCTAAGTGCTGTGATTCCAGGTATGTGTCACTTTTCCCAGCTTCCTCCTCTCTTTTGTATTCATTCCTCATGCTACCTGGAAAGCAGATGCTGGTTTGCACTAAGGGGACAAGAATTTTCCTGTAGCAATGGTGGTGAGGCAGCAGGAAAGAGCTGAATAGGTCACAGAGAAGAGCTGCTCTCCAGCTACCTATTTGCTTCTTCTGACCCACCTTCAGTATTACACAAATAACTGGTAGCCAAATACAATCCTTCTGTTCTGGATGCCTTCTGTGGAGGCTTGAGATAGACTGTCTCAGAGATTTGCTATCATTCCCTCAGTAGTGCTAGGAGGCAAAAACTAATTTTTATTTTTTGTCTGTAAATTATGGATATTCTAAGAACCAGACTTAAACTTTGGATGAGATAACTGAGGGCCAAATTTCAAGTCTTGGGTTGAAACACTCATCTGCCTGACTCCAAGCTTGAACTTTTTGTAACATTTTACATGTATTCCCTCCAATAATACTGCTTTGTGATCCTTCCTGCCTTCCATGTGTCTGTGACTGATAGGTCGGTTGGAACCAATTCAACCAGGAGTTTTTGAGTGATGACCCTTGAGTAGGTGGAGGCTGATCTTCAGTTAATCTGTCTCAACTTTAGACTTGTACTCCTTGTTTGTAAGCATACACCTGCAGAAGTATCCTTCTTGCTTATTAGACTTATTTGATCAGGGTCAGGGATTTAGCTCAATGGTCCCAGCACCTGTCTTGCAAACTCAAGGACTGGGGTTTGATCCCTGGTTAACCACATATGATACTGGGTGTGGAGACTCATGCCCAGCAGCAATCAGTACCACATACCACAGTGCCGGGTGTGGTGGCTCACGCCTGTCATCCCAGCACTCGGGAGGCAGAGGCAGGAGGATTGCTGTGATGTGAGTTTGAGGCTGAGCTTGGGGCCAGCCTGAACTACAAAACGAGACCCTGTCTCAAAAATAAAAAAGAAAAAGAAAGAATTATTTGATCATTTGTGGAGACCCTTTCTCCACCATGAGGTCTCTTCAGAGAAACTATGAACTTCTTTACAGCCAGTCATAGCTGAACCAAGTTTTCTCTGCACTTTAGAATGCAGGGTTGGATTACTTCAAAGTTCTAATGAAGGGAAAGAAAAAATATGGTGGTAAAAAGAAGGAAGCAAAGTTTTTGTATATAGGGGATGGGAGGACTGTAGGGTGGGCAAAGGAGTGGGAACAAATGAGAATTTAAGTCATGTCATATGCTGTACAAATTCTCAGTGTTGAGTGTGATCACAGAAAATGTACTGGTAAAATAAATTTTTAAAAAAATCAAAATTCCACTAGTTTGCTGTGTCCAGCTGTCTAGTCGCGACGGTAACTTGTTGGTAGCTGATCCAGCAGAAACAGAGCTGTGTCAATGGTGCTCATCTTGCCAAATTACTAGCTTCTCTTACAACATGATGAAAACGCATTTTAAAAAACCTAAATACAGTTTTCCTGATTTTTTTTCTAAAAGGAGTATAACAATTATAGGAATAGAGGGAGTCTAGCATGCAAGATTCAAGGAAGAAATCAAATGAGTTTTCGTTCTTCTGTGTTCTAGGCGAGTAGATCATTATCCCATTGGAAGTCTAGAGGGAAAACTTCACTAAATATTGATGATGATGACCATGAACTAAGCATTCTCTGGAATAGTCAATTAACTCTAATGTAATTAGAATAAAGCTCAAAAGCCTGCTAAAGGCATCCAGCCAGCCCTTTAAAATGACTGTGTGGGAAGAAGTTAATGGGCATGTGAGGTGCAGGGTTTGTTAGATCTCTGAGCACCAAGACTGATAAGCATTATATGCTCATTTGTTTTTACCCATGAACAGAGCATCACCTGATGCTCTGAACTTCTATCACTTATAATCAAAATCAATAGTCCTGTGTAGTTTGGTTTTCTTTTACAATCGACAAAGTCATGGTAATGCAACACCTAAAAGTTACATTCTTTAGATATTCTGAACTCAAACATTTTAGTCAAATAAAATAGAATTTGTTATGCCAATTTCATAACTTAGACACTTTTAAGATAGTATTCTATTGAAATGACCACTTGCCACTCAAATTCTATGGTAATAGTCACATATTTTTATGTTTTTGTTTTAAGCACAATCCAAGCTCACTTTCTAAGAAAAACCTGCTGTCCTCATGACCCACAAACACATCATAATCCTGGTTCCAGATGTCATAAAAATTAAGCTTAATTATCAACTCAACTGGCCGGTGAGCTGCATAGGATTAGTAAGGCATGCCTCTTGGAATGTCTGGGTAGATAATGGAGGTGTGACCTTGGGGTCTATATTTGGACGCAGGTGCTTTTCTTGCCCTACTTCCTAGCCTTGATGAACTAAGCAGCTTTGTTTTGCCACACGCTTCTCCCACATTGTTTCTGCCTTATGGCTAGCTTACCATGGACTGAACCCCCTGAAAACACAAGCCAAGTAAACCTCTCCTCCTTTAACTTGTGTCAGGTAGTTTGTATAACATCAGCCAATCAATGTACAATTGTGCTCTACAATTCTTTCTCTGTTTCCTATGATATAAAGTCAAGACCATCCAAACTAATTTCCCAGATTAACATTACATACACGATCAAATTACAAAAGGAAATAGAATGGATTTTATATAAAAGTCAAGTGCCTAAACTTTATATTCAAACTTCCTAGGTTCAAATCTCAGTTTGGTCACCATTATGTTTGACGGGCTAACTCATCAATCCTAACAAGATGAAAATTAAAGTAGGTTCATAGGTTTCATTTACATTACATAAAAGAAACATTTACAAAAGTATGGAGAGTCAGCCATGCCATTCAGACACCAGCACTGTTTGGAGAGCTACCTGCATCATTCAGGGCAGTATCGTAGGACTCTAAAGAATGCAGGGAAACCTTAAGTAGTCCTGATGATAACATAAGTCCCTCTGAAGTCAATGAACATAAAAATTCTCTGGAGGGAAGTGCTTTAAGTGTAAGGAATTCAGAAAATGTTTGGGGAAGCCCTTGATCCTTAGCAACTGCAATTCACTCTTGAGAAATCTTATGAATATATGCAACATCAACATTCACTTGTGACTTGAAAAACTCGAGGATGCTACATGAATTTAAGGGACATGGAAGCATCATTGAAAGAGCTGACTTCGAAGCTATGTAGAATAAGAAATAGGCAACCATTTTGTATTTCCTTGTGTCTTGATAAATACATAAGTACCAACAGAAAAAAATAGAAATAGAATAGAGCATATGTTTACCTAAAACTAAACATTTTAAAACTAAAAATGTATAGATAAATTATTTAGACATGTAACACTGTAAAAATCTCAAGTGATTAAATAGTTTAATAATGCAACTTAAAAGGCTCAAGGGTTTTACATTCTCTAAAGTAATGTAGTGATAACTAGCATGTTATCGGATCAACATACATTTATGAATATTTTCAGAGGAGAGCTTTTAAGTATTGGTGTTTTTGTAAAATGCACATTATTATTCCTTAATATTACTGACTTTGGCTAATTGGTAGAACAGAAAGACTGATCATAAAATATAAAGAATTCAAACAAGTAAGCAAGTCTGTTCTTCCTTTTGTAGATTGAATAGTTACATTGACTTTTAAAAAAATTTAAGTGGGACATATTAAAGATGGACTTCAATTGCAAATAAAGTATCTACTTGGTACTGTTATAGTAACTATAACAGTCTACATTAAATGATCCCTACCTGTCTCTGATCCTGTCCATAGAATCTTCCTGTCTTCTTCACTGTTCTGACGTTTTGTGTTCCAGCCCCTCCATCCCTGTGTCTTTCTCTGTAGCACACCATGATCCATCCTTCTTGAGTTTGTGCTTACTCTTCTCTTCATGATAGTCTTCCCTTAATTTTTTTTTTATTTCAGAGAACTGTTCCATGGCGCAACTAACAAATTAAACTATTTAATTAAACTAAACACACCTTGTCGCCTTTGGCTAGTACTTCTGCCAACCATATGGTAGGAATGCATTTCCCTTTCTTCTTGAAATTAATCTGGGCTTGGAACTTACTTTCCTTAATAACATGTGAAACCACACAACTTACATGGCTAGATGGAAATCTTTATATAAATTTCCACTTGTTCTTATTGATCCCATTGTACTTAATGACATTCAAGAGTGCTTTCTGTATTGGTTGCTTTGCCATCACTAGGACAAAAATAACCAACATGCAAATTAAAGTTGAACAGGTTATTACAGTTTCGGTAGGTTCAGTTCGTAGCAATGTGGCTCCAAAGCAGAAACTGCTTGATGGAATGACCTTGTGGAAGAGAGTTTCTCATATCACAGAAGTAAGGTAGTGGAGAGCAAGAGGGGAAGATCTAGGGGGGAGAATACAAACTTTCAAATCATACTTCCTGTCATCCATCTTTTCTGACCAAATCTCACCTCTGAACATGAGAGTTTTGGAGGACATTTTAGATGTAAACCATAACATTGATATACAATCTTCACACAACCCTGCTGATCATATTTTATTTGATGTGATTCAATGATGAAGCCTTCTTTACTCTAGGTTGATGAAAGAGAACATGGAAATAAACCCAAAGAGATCCATGATGAATATGTCTTTTGGGGAGAAAAGTAAATCCTGGGTTTTTCATACCATTCAGGCTTAGTCCTGTTTGCTAGGACAGCAAACCTAACCTGCCCTGAATTATGCATAGCTTCTTTTTGCCATTAGACTACCGCAGTATTTTACTATTTTATCTTCTGAATAATATCAACTTATTTATCCAGTTATGAGTTTTCCATCTTAAACAGAAGCACCTTGAAAGTAGAGGCTTTAAATTTTCATTGTCATATCCCTAGTGCTCATTGTACTGCCTTGAACACAGTAGGTCCTCAGACATGCTTATTGAATAAATAAAATGGGTAGGATTTCAACAAATACTTTTGGAATCTAGACCAACACAGCTTTTGTTTTGTTTTCTTTTGAGACAGGGTCTTGCTTTGTAGTTCAGACTGGCTCTTGGTAGCTGGCAAGTTTGGCAATCCTCTTGCCTCTGCCTCTCGAGTGCTGGGAATCCAAGCACGAGTCACCACACATGGCATTGTGCTGTACAATACTGATTACTGGTGGGCATGATTCCCCATGCCCGGCATTGTTGTATGTAGCACCAGGGATTGAACTCAGGATCTTGCCCTTGCGAGGCAGACACTAGAACCACTGAGCTAAATCTTTAGCCTCTAATACAGCTTTCCCTTGGTGTAAAATTATTGTTCTTAGATTCCATGATAGCCTTTGACATACCTTAAAAGATAATTGAGAAAAGGGAACCGTTGCCTGTTTTATTTGTAAGACCTCTTAGTCACTATCATAAGTTCATCTTTTCTTCCCTTTTAGCATGAACAACTTTCTCCTTTGTGATGGAAAATAGCCATGACTCTATTTATCTTTTCATATTCTATTAAAAGAGTTCTTTTTATGCAAAATACTTTAGAAAATTTGAAATATGCTTTAGACAAATGTGTTTTTACTTGCCTTATAGATGATGTGCTATAGCATTATATTTATAATGTCCAGACCTATCTGGCACGTATTTTGATACTTAATTGTCCTTTTTTAAATAAGTATTTTACCCAAGCTATCTATAGTCTGCAGCTGTGTACCAATTACAAAGATGTTTTGAGTTAGTGATTTCTAAAAACCTTCAAACAAGTGGAATAGATGTGTTTGTTATTGGACAGTTGGTCATCAGCAGTTCTCGGCAAGGGGCAATAGTCTCATCGTCCATTCCTTTATCCTTAGAGCCAGATGACAGCTCCTATTCTTTGGTCTAAACACACACTAATTTAGTGTAACTGCTAGCAGCTGCATCTCTTTCTATGTTCACAATCGCCCATGCCTACTCTTGACCAGAAGCTGTCAAACACAGATGACATTTCTACACAGTTGCATCTCTCATTTGGCTTAAAAGTAACCAACATATAAGGTAAAAGAGACTGAAGAACTGCCTCGTGGCCACTTATTTTCTGAAGAACTGTAAATAGCCCAGCGTCTTATACTTGGATTTCTCATTGTATAACACAAATTCTTCAGAGCTCAGTGTTACAGAAGAAAGTACCTGTTCTTTTCAAGTTTTGATTTTTTGAAATAACATTCTGGAACTCTTTTCCCCTGGGTGAAACATTCCTGGTCCTGGCAAACATGTTTCATGTTTCTTTCTGTTCTTTTTGACTCTTTATTTTTGCTCTTTGCTTTAATGTGTTTTGCTGTAATATCAGAAGTTTTCCACATTTTGTGAATTGATAAATAAAAATAGGGTTGCAGTTGCATTTAGGGCATGGAATGCATTTCTATCTTTAACATATTGAGGCATCCAAAATAGTTCAAGTGCTTTCAGGAGCGTGACATACTGTATAAGTGTGTGTGCAGTTATACTGATGCTTTTTTAATTCTGGTGTGAAGCATAAAAAGGTCCATGTGAGACTTCAGAGTCAAAAGGTTCTTACTTTGAGTAACAGTACATTTAACTATGAGCTCAAGAATGTTATTTAATCCTGGGGAGCTCAATTTTCTCATATGTTAAATTGGGAAAATTTTTCCTATCTTAGGAGTGTGAGGTAAGAATTAAACACGATATTGTAATTTCATCCAGCGGGGGTTCACATTAAGAACAACGTGGCAGTGATTAGCTTAATGAGAAAAGTGGAACTTGCCTATAAGATTGGTATGTCTGCTGGCAATTTCACCCATTTAATTTCACCAATTAAAGCTCTGCTCTTTTACTTGTGCTAGTTTAGCAAATTCCAACATATAGACCTATTAGATTCATATAGCATGATATTATTAGGGCTCTTATACTTAATAAAGCATCTATGCTTACATATCATTTTGTAATCCTCAGAAATCATGTTTATTTGGGAGAAGATCATTCCCAACAGAGGAAAGGGAGTGTTAGCCTTCTAAGCTGAACTGTGTCTCACATGTTTAGTGAACAGCAATGGGGCCATGAGCCAGAGCAGAGAAGGGAAAGGAAGCAGGAGATCGTGGTAAGAGAGGAAGCCAAGGGCTGGATTGTGTAGGTCATGATTCAGACCTTGACTTCACTTTGCTTGGAAGGAGAAGCCGCTGGAAGGAGAAGGACGTGACATGATCTCATTTATGTTTTTTAAAGTGTCAAGAGTCACTGCTGCTCATGTTAGAAGAGCCTGAAAGGGAGGTTGGTGGGGAAGTGGTGGATCAAAAAATAGTGCAGGTCTGAAATGGTCAAATCACAGGTCTCTTTCGCCAGTGAAGGTGACAAGACTTTCTAACAGACTAGTTGTGGAGTTTGAGGGAAAGAGTCAAGAAAACTCTAAGATTATGGCCTGAGCAACTGTAGGACAGAATTGCCCTTCTTCAGGCAAATTGGGCCAGGTTGCAAAAGAAAATCAGAGCTTCAAAATGTCTATTCAATGGAGTTTAAGATGTTGATCAGACATTCACATGTGAACATTCAAAACAAAGTACTGGAAGCTTATAATGCTTATTAGTTTTCTTAGAAAACAAATGTAGCTCCCATGGAAACCCCGGTACCTCGCAAGAGCAGACAAGTTTCAACAGCTCACTCCAAAGCACTGTGTGATTAACATTTTAGAAAGTTAACAGAGGCAAAAGAACCATTCATCTAGCGCTCAAATTAGGTATCAACAATAGAAAAGGGTGTTATCCGTAGCCAAAGTGGAGAATCTGTCACTGAAAGAAGAAAGCGGTGAATTCACAGAAAAGTACTATCACTAGGCATGGTTTTCCCAATGGTTCACACATAGGACTATAGGAAATTGAAAATTACTTTTTAGAAGGAGCAGAAGGATAGAGGAAAGGTGTGGTCTAACAGTATACCAGCACACAGCTTTCTCAGATTATAGAAAAAAATCTCTTTTGTCTGAGCAGCAGTTTCTAAGCCCAGGAATTAACAGCACACTGACTGCTAATAAAGCAATTGATTCTCTGCTGTGGACCTGGAGCTGGGCTATGAGAGAGGAGATTGCACTTCACACTGATGGTGCAAATTTTCAATCTGAACGAGCCAGGAGAAATCGCTATACCCCAAATTATATATTCCTATAAAGCAAGTTTGGATGTGTAAGACTAAATTCCCATGTATTATTAATAAAGTACTGGTGATATTTGTAAGAATCAAGACTAGTACTATAACTAAATGTGTGTTTTTTTCTTATGGGAAAAAATGAAGAGTCAATCTCGTACTACTTTTTTATATACTCCATGGCACATTCAGCGAGGGAGAAAGGCAATCTGACCAGCCTGGAAGATGCTTAGCAGACAGTGTCATGAGGAAAAGCTGAGTGAGATGGCCAGATTCTAGAAAGATGAAAAGCACGTTAGGAGGGTTTTTTTGTTTTGTTTTTCTTTTTCTTTTTTGACTCAGAGTTCCTTTTTTTGTAGTTCAGGCTGGCCCTGAGCTCAGCCTTGAACTCACAGCAATCCTCCTGCCTCTGCCTCCCCAGGGCTGGGATTACAGGTGTGACCCACCACACCTGGTGCTGTGGTATGTGGTTCTGATTGTTGGTGGGCGTGAGTCTCCACCCCTGGCGTTGTTGTATGTGGTTACCAGGATAGAGCCTAGGACCTTGTACTTGCAAGGCAGGTGCTGGAAACACTGAGTTAAATCCCTAGTCCAGGAAGCTTGGTTTTTATTCTATAGGCAGTGGGAACTTTGGCAGATGAGGTTTGGTAGTATATGATGTAGGGTATTAGAGAGACATTTTTATACATAAACATTATTTTGGCAAAATTGAACCCTACTTAATATACATGTAGATGTAATAATTTTAAGAAATCATCTTACTCTATTGAAAATAAATTGATTAATTGATTTTATAGAATGTATTATACAGAGATAAGTGAATATATTCAACATCTTTCATCAAAAATCCAGGTTAGTGTCCTTAGATATTTATATTTAGCTGTTTCCTCGTCTCCTTATATATCAGAAACCAAAGTGACCCACCCCAGCTGCATCCCTAGCCCTTTTATTCATTTCCTATTTGGGGATAAGGTCTCACTAAGCCACTAAATTGCATGGCTTGAACTTGAACTTGCCTTTTTCTACCTCAGCCTCCCAGAGTGCCAGGATTACAGGTATTACCACTTTGCCTGACTTCTGTCCTATGTCTTATGTAAGGATTAAGGAAACTTTGTCTTATGAAGCCATTGGAATCTCAGGATCTTTTGTGGTCATTGCATACCTTCATGTGTGCTGTAAAGCCCCTGGGTGCTCTCTATTGTCTGGTATTACCACAGCTCTCTAATATTATTTTTCTTTGGTATCTTTTTTAAGGTTTTTTTTGAGACAGGGTCTCACTTTGTGGTTCAGGCTGGTCCTGAGCTCAGCCTCTAACTCACATCACAGCAGTCCTCCTGCCTCTGCCTCCCAAGTGCTGGGATTACAGGCATGAGCCACTATGCCTGGCACTGTAGTGTGTGGTACTGGTTGCTGCTGGGTGTGAGTCACCACGCCCAGTATTGTATGTGGTTACCGGGATCAAACCGGGGTCCTTGCACTTGCAAGACAGGCGCCGGAACCACTGAGCTAACTCCCCGGCCCTTCTTTAGTATCTTACATAGTCTTCTTTACTTACCTCATTTATTTCCACCTTTGTTCATCTCTCTTCTCCTTCATGTCTACTTGGACTAAATATTGCTCATGTCTCTGAGCCTAGCTATCTGTATCTCATAATTACATCAAACTTCTGTGTGCACCCATTGGAGCAGCCTAAACATGGAAGTTCTGGTTGCTCTGTGCAGTAAGCGTGTAGAGTTCCATATGAGCTCTCTGATTTTCCAAGTAATCTGACCTGTCTTCCTTGTTACCTCCGACCTCCACGTAGTACTGTGTCACTGAAGGTTTACCTCCTGAAAACAACTTCTGACCATGAAACTTCCCAGCACAGAACTTTCTCCTGATACTTTTACAATACTAAGTGATAAAGAAGGTCAGACATTTTAATTTAGAAGATTTTTTTTCAGGACTGTTCCAGATTTTTCTTCTTCTGCAATGCTTTCATGACTGTACTATGCTTCCAAAAACTTCTGTCTAGGATGAAAAAAATGATAAATGAAACTATGTTAAAGTAAAGACTCTCTCTTCATTCAAAAAACTACATTAAAAAAGCAATAAAGTAATCCATAGGCCATGAAGGCATATGTATATAGGACATATGTGTAATAAAAACTTTTTTATAATATGTAATGAGTTCTTAGAAATAAGGCAGACAAGCCAAATAAATGTAGAAAATGTTTGCAATAGCCATTTCACCAAATAATACTCCAAATGGCCTATAAAAATATGAAAAATATTTGACTTTATTAGCAGTCAGGAAAATACAAATGAAAACTACTATGAGAAACATTACAACCATGCATTGTTTATAACAAAAGAATTCTGATAGTACCAAGTACCAGTGAGGATGCAGAGCCTGGAGTAAAACTACACCCAGCGGGTAGAAGGAGCACACTGCCTGGCACTTGGTACAGTCTGGCTGTTTCTCGTAGGTTAAACAGCTATGCAAATGATGACTCAGCAATGAAACCCTTATGTGCAATTGTGAGGGCCAAGTTCCAGACACAAAGATGTTCCAAGGAGCATTGTTCCCAATAATGAAAACCCTGGAAGCAAAAACACATCAAAGAAGAAATGAATAAATTATGTATTCATAAAACAGATGATAGCGCTGAAAGTCAATGAAGCAGTTCCCTGGATCACTTGGCCAAATAATAAACACACAACACTGAGCAAAAGAAGTCAGATACACAGCGATACAGCTGCCAATGCTTTTCATAAGACTCACAAAGAGCCAAAACCAAACTATCTTGTTTCACATTAAAAATAACAAAAATATAAAGCAGGTTGAGGAATGTGCTTAGAATGTAGACTAAAACACTTGTCTCTGAGGTGGAGGCAAAGAAACAAGTATTTGTTGTTGAATTTTAAGGAAGCTAGGGTAATGCTAAGTGAATATTTGCTTCATGATTTTTCCCTTGGTGCATTTTTAAGCACCTTTGTTATACAGAACAATAAAAAGTTTTTAGAATTTGCCATGCATCCAGAAAGTTCCAGTCTTCCATGAAATCCATTGGGACCACTCTGTGAGCTTTCTCTTTTCAACTTGAAATCATTATTATTTGTAAAGGTGGATTCATTTGATATTGCTGTTGGTATTATTTCAATATATATCTTTAAGTATTAAACAGTTATTTATAGAAGTTCAAAATATTTCATTTAATTTCTCCATCCAGTTTTTTAAAAAAGGTATTGCATACTATTTTATTCAAGTATAATTATAAATGCTGCTGTTAATTTAGATGCATTCTTCTTTTCCTTTATTGAAATCTTCATTAGTACATTACATATGCACATCATGATTGCACTCAACAATGAGAATTGGTATCAGTATATGACACAATTTAATTCTCATTTTTTCCTATTCCCTTACCCACCCTACAACCCCATCCCTTATATACATAAGCTTTGTTTCCTTTATTTTGTATTATAATCTCATTATTTTCCCCCTCCTTTACCCCATTTCCCCTTGAATATTTTCTATTTCAAAATATGCAGCATACATTCTAGAACTCATTTACATCTTTAATTTCTCATACCAGAAAGAAGCTATGATATTTATACATCTGTGACCTATTTATTTCACTTATGAAGGTATCCTCAAGGTACATCCATTTGAGTATAAATGACTCAATCTTATTATTTTTTATGGCAGAGTAATACTCCATTCTGTAAAAGAACTACATCTTCTTTATCCATTCTCCAGTTGATGGACATTTTGGTTGTTACCAAGATTTAGCAATCACAAACTGAGCTGCTATAAACATGAATGCACATATGTCACTGCGATATGAATCTTTTATCTTTTATGTATATACTTAGCAAAGGAATAGCAAGGTCAAATGGCACCTCTAATTGTAGTTTTTGAGGAATCTCCACACTGATTTCCACAGAGGTATACGAGTCTACACTCCCACCAACAGTGGGGAAGGCTTCCTTTTTCTCCTCAGCCTCACCAACATTGGTTCCATCCAGTTTTTGCATCCCAGGGCAATACTTTATACATACAACATAGTTTTTGTTTTCAGTAATAAGAACTCCATATTTAATAGTAAATAGATAATGACAGGTTTCAGATTACTGAAATGTTTATTTCCAAGAGGTTCTAATGGTATCATATAAAGGACCGCAATCTTTGGCCCTAGAAAGAATCTTAGTAAATAGCTAAAGAAACCTAAGTTCTTATTATTTCTTTGCAGGAAAATGACTTAACTAAGCTGTTCAGTTATTCCAAGTATTGCATTCCCTGTGTTAAATTGGCATTTGGACTGAATTATACTTTGTAGTTCTAATATTCAATGAGCTTCTGAAATACCATATTAAAAAGAACTCAAAGGTAGACATTCAGAATACCTTAAATCATATTGGACAGTCTGGTAGTTACAAGGGAGAACTTTTGAAGAACAACAGACCTGCTGTTCCTTGAACAGGTTGAAAGGTTTTTTTTTTTTTTTTTTTTTAATCTGAAGGAAAGCACAATGTATTTAAAATAAAAGTCACCCAGAAAACAAAGAAAAAATGGTGATATCAGCCATACAACCATAAATCACTCCCCCACCCAAGAACAAGATGAGTCACCAACTGACTCTGTGACCAAAAAGTCATAGAGGAAACTCAGAAAGAGAAGCTTCCTTAGGGGAACTGAAACAATCATCAAAGAAATAAAGATACACAACCTAATTTTTCATAAGCCAGACCACTATGTATTTAGGTGGTTTAATTTTGCTGCTTTACTTCAAGGATATGTTTTTGGGGAAATCTAGCCTATTCAAATGTAGGTGACGATTATTAGAGATTATTGATCAATAATTTAAAAAGTCATGAAACCATAATCTCTCAAGAGATGGAGAGTATAAAGGCTTCTTGTTTTTTTTACCCAACCAAAACTACACTTGAGAGTTCATACTCCTGCTGAGTGATGGCCGAGCTTTTGATTGACTATACCCAATGACTGAACTTAGTATCTTTGATGTATTTTTTTTGTTTGTTTGTTTTTAGTTCTGGGGACTGCAAATGTATTTTTATGCAGAGAACTATTTTATTTTGAGAAATTATCTTTTCTTATTTCTGTCTATTTCTGGTACTGAGACTCAAACTCAGGGCCTCAAGCTTGCCAAGCAAGAGCTATATCACTGAGCTACATCCCCAGACCAGAAATAATGCATTCTGCTAGGAGGAATAAATACTTCTATTTCAGATATTAGCATGAATCTGTTATTTGAGGTACCAAATACTGTATGAGCCCTCTATGTTGGGCTGAAAGAAATAATTCTTTTCTGACTGTCATTGGATAATTCTGTTCTATGTTAGGCGACAATATGTGGTTTGACCAGGTCATGGTGAAGTTATCTGACTGCCGGCTCTCTCACACAAAGATCTTTAATATTCAAGACCAAAATGTGATCACCTTGGAATAAAATATAATTCATAAATTTTAATATAAAAGCAAAATATCAACTATATAGTATGCCGTAGAGAGTTGATTTCAATTGCTTCCTCTTTCTAATTTTTCTTCCTCTTTTTTGTTGTAGAGAATTTCTCTATAAAATTGGTGATTAATGTACTAAGAAGTAGATTACAACCTTAAATTTTTCACTATAGAAATAAAATAATATTTGATCTGGTAAAATTTACTTCCATTTCTTTCAGAAAGAATTTTTTTTAAAGGATACAATCAGGTAGTCTTTTGTACACAATGATTAAAACTAAAGGGACTTGGGTGGTAGGAATGCATAGCTAGAGTGTCATTGCATTGTTGCTGGTGTTGGATTGTGCAGACTGTGGTCTTGTAATCTCAGTACCGCCAAAGCTTTAAGGTTACTTTATCTGCATCCAAACTATTCAATGTATGTTAGTAAAATCTTACAATAATGATACATTCTTGTATTTTCAAATGCTCAATTAAAGTGAATTCAGACTGTTTTTAATCCTTGCTGGAGTAATTTTTCTCCATTAATATGATATTATTTTTTTCCCCTCAGCTCTTGATAGTGATGTTTCATTTAATAGAATGTTCATCACAGGTCATGAGTAGAATGTTCAAGTTTTTCTATCATTCATAACTATGGTGAACATAGACATTGTGATTGTTCTATCCACAAAAGAGGCGTGAGTTCTTTGGGGTGACTGTCCAGCAGTTTCCTGTAGAGAGAGTCCTTTCTTCCTGACTGTGAGGAAGGAGCCTCTCTTCCCATGTGGTGCTCATGTGCTTCTGGGGAAGCATGCATCACCTTGCCATTGATGAAAGGGGCCCTCATGTCTTGACCTTCTGCAGACTTTTATCCATTTTTCAAATTTCCTCAGTGTGCAGGTGAATGGGTAGAAGTATTCTGCTTAAGGTAGGAAATCCTCAGGACATGTAATGTAGAATGCAGAAATTTTTTCCTATCTGATTTGTTTATTCAGCCTATCACATAAATCACAATACAAATAATTCCAAACATGTTATTGTTTCTTGGTTAAAAATAATTATGGCCAGGGGGCCAGGGAGTTAGCTCAGTGGTTCCGGCGCCTGTCTTGCAAGCGCAGGGACCCGGGTTCGATTCCCCGGTAACCACATAAAAATACTGGGTGTGGAGACCCACACCCAGCAGCAACCAGCACCACATACCACAGTGCCGGGCGTGGTGGCTCACACCTGTAATCCCAGCACTCGGGAGGCAGAGGCAGGAGGATTGTGATGTGAGTTTGAGGCTGAGCTCAGGGCCAGCCTGAACCACAAAGCGAGACCCTGTCTCAAAAAACCTAAAAAAAAAAAAATAATAATAATTATGGCCAATCTTAATATGTTGCTTAATCATTTTGTTTGCTAAACTTGTGTCATCTTTACAGAGTTCTGTGAGAGATAAATTATCTAATTTCAACTTTTGGGTTTTAACAAAGTAAATAGAATAAGTTGGCAAGTTATCCTGTGCCTGAGAAGGTGATTGATGCAATGGACGATAAATGGATGAGGGAGGTGGACACTCCAGGTGGTGGGAAGGACACCGAAATATTTATAAGTAGAATAATCAGAGAAGGCGTCACCACAGTTTGACAATCATATGCATGAAAAATGACTAATATGGAGTTAAAATTAATAAATAACATGTTAGTGAGTGTGTTCCTCTGAAATCTCTATTACTTGTTTTCTCTAGTCAGGTGTATTTAAAGGTCATCACATTTTTCTGAAAAACCATTCAGTATTTATTCAGCAGACAGCTTTGATATAAGTCTCAATTACCTGAGAAGGTATGGTAAGTTCATAGTTATTCATCAGTTTCATCCTAGATAATAGGAGTTATAGGAGAAGTACTCAGTTTCAGCAAAATGGATGAATTTCATTTTCACCATTTCTGTAGCAACTACCTTTTTCTGTGTAGGTGCCAATAGTGAGGTAAAATCCAATAGCAGATGGAAGTTATGCAAGTACAAGCCATTGTTAGAAATGTTTGCAATCAAGCTATATCTTCTTTATATATATATATATGATCTTCTTTGCAGTTCAGGCTGGCCCTGAGCTCAGCCTCAAACTCACATCACAGCAATCCTGCCTCTGCCTCCTGAGTGCTGAGATTACAGATGTGAGCCACCACGCCCGGCACTGTGGTGTGTAGTACTGATTGCTGCTGGGCGTGATTCACTATGCTCAGTATTGTTTGTGGTTACCAGGAATCAAACCCTGGCCCTTGAGCTTGCAAGTCAGGCACTGGAACCACTGAGCTAAATCCCCGGCCCAAGCTATATCATTGTTAATGAATTAATATTTTTTTTATAATCTTTATTGGTACATTAAATATACACATCATGATTGCACTCCATAATGGGGATTTGTACCAGTATAAGACACAACTTCATTCTCATTTTTTCCCATAGCCCTACCCACCCTACCACCCCCCCATATACATAAAATTTGTTTCCTTACTTTTTTGTTACAATCTCAACATTGTCCCCTTTCACCTTATTTTACATTG
>PVIR01033368.1:0-17932 GCA_004026965.1 Petromus typicus | reverse complement strand
CTGGTTAAGTCTTTAGAGGGAAGTAAATGGACATTACTGTCAACTTATTCTACAGCATTATAGCTATCTAAGAATTTATGTCTTGTTTTATCAAACTCATAATTTACATAGCTCATACCCATAAATTTAAAGGGGAATAAAGAGTTTAGTAATCTGCAATAAGAAGAATGAATTTCTAGGTTTAATTTGTAAATACTGTTAAAAAATCAACACTAACAGAAAAATAGAGCAAAAGTAAAAGCAATTCATAAAATACAAACATTCTTTTCTTTCAACTGATAATTTAAAAAGTATATATAATTAACCATTTTTTGAACGTTGGCATTATAATTTTATAAAATGTCAGTGGCAAGAGTTTCATTGTGACTGGTATTTTCTTAAACAATTAACAGAACAATACATACAAACTTGTGATCTCCTTACCTCAGCCTCTCAGATTTCTGGGATTACAGGCCTGAAGCATGAGGCTGGCTTTGCTCTAAGCACTTTTACCATGGTATGACCTCTTAGTGGTTCATTGCCAATCAAGTAACTAACCAACTAAGGCTTTCAGCACTACTAAATAGAAATTTTAAACTCAGAAATCCAATTCATCCTTCAAATTCTAACCTGGCCTCAGCCTGCAAGTAAAATAACCACAAATCCATTAGCAAAAGAGCCTCCATGTCAAGTAAGACACTAAAAGTAGATGGTAGAAAAAGAACAGACCAGCAAGGAAGGAAAGTAGTGGCAAGTGGGGAATTTAAATACCTGATATTTTTGTGCATGGTCTAGCTCACTACCAGTAATAAAATGGGATTTTCTACTAATGCTCTCTTTCAAAATTAAAAAAAAAAAAAAGCTGACCCATTTAAAAATATCACTTCTTTTAGACAAGGCATTCACTCTTCTAACTCAAGTCCTAATGGGCAAAGATGACATCTTGGGATAAGAGACTAAGGAAGAAGGATGGAGAACAAACATTCCTCTCTGCCATAATACACTCTTTCCTTAACTTTGGAAATGTTTCAGAAAAGTCCTGATTTTCTCAAATTGGAACACTATTTTAATCACTAATATTCCAAAGTACTAAGGTTACCAAGTGGGGCGATGCAAGTAATCCCATGATTACACAGTGGCTTTGGCAGGATTACTGCAACATGATTTCTTCCTCTAACAGTTCTTAACTCTGGTAAGAACAAGATGGGTAAGAAAAGCAAACACAGCATTTTAAACTTGTGGGTACAGTCTTTTTTCCTTTTCACAGAGTATCATTTCAGTATAGTTGACAGCTTGCCTAAAGTAAACCCACAAATAAAATCAGCAACATTCCTACGGTTTTCTGAGCCAGGATCTATAGTATGGAGATATAAAACACTTCTAAATGTTTCCATGCTCCAATACATACTTCAATTTTGGCCAGCAAACAAAATTGTAACTTTCTCCTTACACCCACACGATAGGAACATAAATCAAAGAGTAAATGCTGATCCTGATCCCTTTTCCATCTAATTTATCTGTGTGTAGCCTTGAGACATTTTAGTAGACTTCTTATGAAACCCTGAATATGAATTCCACTTTGACTGGAGAGAGAATTAAAGTGAAAAAGAGAAAACACCTGCCAAGCAGTCACAGTTACTTATTATTTTGAAACGCATCTCAAACCATCTCCCAAGTTCAAATTTCAGCAATTAGTGGTCACAGCAAACCTCTCACTCTAAGAAGGTGATTCAGGATGGAAGTATGGGTTTCCACCCGCTTCACTGCAGACAGCCGTAACTACCTAGCAAGGTTATGGTCAACCGCCAGAACAGCCAGTATCCCAGAAATTACCACTTAGAAGAGAACTATGTATTTGCTTCAAGTAGTTTTATTGTACACCTGGAGGAACAAAAAGCCCTAGAAAAGGCAATGGGAACTTAATATATATTATAAAACAGCTAATATAGATTGGCTGTTTTATAATATGGAAACTATCATCTCAGCTAATCACCCATAAGTCTAAATGGGACCCTCTAAGTAAACTAAAGCACCATCAGACCATTAAACAGAGAAAAATTCAGAACTTGGCTCAAGGATGTCATCTTTCATTAATTAGCATATATATCCTACCTATTAGTCACAAGTTATATATCAGTACCTGAATTACTTCAAGTTTCTCTTCTGTCCTAGAATATCATTTAACAAATGCAGATTTGGCATTATAGAGTTAATATGTGAACATATTTAAAAAGGTTACAGTGATGGTCATACAACTATTCATTTGTCACTGTGACCGTTCATTATGATTGTTAGCTTGGCTGGATTAAGTAACATCTTAACACATTAGTAAAGCACACTTCTGGGCATGTCAGAGTGAATTACGAAGGCATAATCTTGGGTACCCCATCTGGTCCCTGACCCTTCCTCTCTGGTGCTGTTATCTTTCTCTGCTTTGGTCCAACATGCCCTCTGGCCATTATGTCTCTGCCTTGAAGGAAGTAGACCATGGACTGAAACCTCTGAAACTGTGAGGCCAATTAAACCTGTTCTTTAAGCTGTGGGTGCCAGGTATTTGATCCTGTTGACACAAAAGCTGAGCACTACAGTCAAAATCAATCATATTATATATTTAAAATCAGCAAATTGTATTGCACATACAAGCATGTTATATATGTAAAATCTCTGATTAAATAATATTAATAGTACAATATTAAAGCATCAGGGAATATGACTATGGACTGATAATTAACTCATAAAACATGGTAATAACAGTGAATAGAAGAAAACAGAAGGAAAAGAAGAAACTTCTTTACACCAGAGCAGGGTTTCTCAGTCTCAGCATTGCCAAAATTTAGGCCAAATAATTCTTTGGTTATAAAGGCTTCCCTGGCCATGACGGGCTATTTAACAGTATCCCTTTTCTCCACTCATTAAAGTGCCAGTTGTATCTTCCTCCTTCAGTTGTGACAACCCCAAATCATTCCAGATATTACCAAGTGTCCTCTGGAGGTGAAGTGAGAACCAAACTTTCTCCAGTTTGCATACTCTTCATTAGACACATACAAAATATATGTGTAAATTCAGCTAAAGATCATGGTGAAAGGTGACAATCTCAGAGAAAAGGAAATAAGTGAAGAATGTTAGTGGCTTAAGGGTTATTTGAGATATATTCAAATATAGGTAATCAATATAGTAAATGCCTTCCTCCCTAGATAATGAACATGTGCAAATTTAGAAATTATTCAAGTGTACTTTTCCAGGAGCCATAATTAAGCTTATGAGTTAAATTTCACAGTCATAAATTATTGCCATTGACTAGCTCTCTCAGTAACTTCATAAATTGGTCATTTGTTCAAGTAGAACACAGAGGTGTTAAAGAATCAATCATATACTCTGAGGGCGGAATGAAACCATGCATTAGACTTTTAATAAATGATTTTTCAAGAAATGTACTTTTAAAAACTCAAGCCCAAAGTCCAACATTTAGCCAAATTAAAAGAAAGAACTTAATCCTCCTGGGTGCTAATTAAACTAACAAAACACATATTGAAATAAGGTCCTATAAGGAACAGACTTAGGATAGGATCTAACATATGACATGCCAGGTTAAAAGAAATAAACTGTTTTATAATTCCACTCATGGGAAAATATTCAAGGAAATAATTCTCCAAAGAAATTATACTTAAAATATTCAAAGCATTTCTGATACCAAATATTATACAACTTCCAATGCTGTAATCTGAGTCAAAGCAACACACATAATGTTTCATTAGACCTGCAGATGATAGATGAAAGAAATGTCAGCAAGATATTAGGAAGATGTGGAGCAACTATAATTCTTTTCAGTGTATAACCATTTTCAAAACCAGCTTAGCAGCATCCATTAAGTTAAAAAACATGTCTGTATCTTCACACATTTTTGACAGGAAACATATTCATAGGAGTACTATTCATAAAAGCAAACTGAGAGCCACTCAAGCATTCAACACAAAATGGAAAATTTGCTGCATAAACATAAAATGAAATAATATGCAGCAAAGAAAATGAACACAGCTCAAGCAACAACATAGATGAATGTTGAATGACATAAAGAGAAGTCACAAAACACAAAATGCTATTCAATTTCCATAATGTTCAAAATAAATTTTAAAAAAGCAAAGAGCTAGGCCATTTAAACATTAATCCATAGGAGGTACAACTATAAAGAAAATCAAGGAGGAGGTCAGTAAGTCTGCATGGAGTGCCCGGTCTTTTACATTTCTACTCCCCTATTTGTATATTTTCCTAAAAAAATTGGATTTATGCTTTTTCATGCTAAAAGAATTAGTAATTAGGAGGGCAAATCTGGTGCTTCTGTCAATAGGAGGAAAGTGATAGCAATCCAAACCTTAAACTGACCTCTAAATTACCTGCTTCAGCAGAGACAATTGCAATAATCACATTAAAAATGGTCACCAAATGAAAAAGAAAAACAAAAACCAACACACTAAATTCTGAACAATCTAGATTCTAGATTATGAACTTCTGTCTTCTTCAAGCTCAGCTCAAATGTCACCTGTTCTGAGAGGCCTAATGTGATATCTTCATCAAGGAGGCCCCCACACCACGACCTCAGGAGCTCTTCTTTCACAGCACTTAACATTGCTTGAAATATCACAATTCTTTTGTTTATTATCTACTTTCCTCCTCCCTCATTGTACATAGTATCATTCTGTCCACAGTTAACTCCCAGCACCTGGCATTTAACAGGCACTCAATATTCATATATCCACCTAGAGTTGTTGCCATGAGTGAACAGGGAAAGGCTGACAGATAAGCAAGTAAATTATTATTACACAACATAAGAACTATAAAAGATGGCCAAAGTTCAAAGGAGGCATAAAGGAAGGACACCGGCTATAGAGTGGCAGGGAAAGGTTGCCACGAAATGCTTCCTAGAAAGTATATGAGTTGAATGAAATCTTTAAGACAAAAGAGACTGACTAATCAGAGGAACTGGAGCCAATCACCAGAATGGAAGCTAAAAACTGAGGATGGGAGTAGAGGGGAAGAGTGAGAAAGGTGAAGTGACAATCAAAAAGGACCTTTCTGGTGACATAAGGATCTTTTCAGTGACCTAAGGATCTTTTATCAGCACACAGAAAACATTTGAATTTAGTCTTGTACATAAAGTAAAACAACCATCAGTATTTATCAGATTGTTTACTTAGAATAACTACTGTAACAGAACAGATGGGGTAAAAAGAGGAGGCAAGAAGTAGGGGCAACAGGAAACTACTGTGATGGTCCAAATGAGAGACATGTTAACACATTGTATACATGCATCATAATATTTCACAGAACTCCATAAACTTATACACATAAAATATTTTTAAGGTACTTTGGAAAAAGATGATGGCAGTGAAATGGGAAAAGGGAAAAGACGCAACAGAACCGGAGACAATGGGACTTGGTGATTCACAGTATATGAGTGAGGGTAAGGCCAAGCAATAATCCAGGGTTAATAACTTGGCTAACTGGATATAACAGATGCAAGAGCAACTTAGGGAAGCTGGGAATGTGGGAAGAAGGACAAACTCCACTTCTTAATTGCTGCAGGAGGGTACCAGGGGGTACTCTACATATAAAAGATATTTGGTCTTTTCTGCCCAATTTAGTTTCAATCTGTCTCTCTGGCCAATGCCCTCTACCTAGAAATAAATATTTTTCAAATACAAATCTTCCAAATATCCTTATGGAAATCAGAGGACCCAAACAAAAAGTGATTAGAAAAATATTGCTATAATTACACAGGAACAATTGATTTAAGCCAGATCTATTGAAGCTAATGCCCAAGTTGACAGACTCCAAAGTCCAAAAGACTTCTTTCTGCCATTGCATAGATCTAGGCAAGAAGAATGCGATCATAGCTGTGTGCGACTATAGAACATGTATAGATTTAACTAATATAAATTAAGGGAATAACTCATGATGTAAATAAATTATGTACTTATAATATGCAATGTTAGTAGCAGTTGCTGGGTAGTTGGTCTTATATGCAGGCCTATCTATAGACCTCTTTTTTTCTTTTTCTAAATGTGATTTTCACAGCCTAAGAAAAATTTTTTTCTTAGAACTAGACTTTCTTCAGTGTACTCTAATGCTTTAAGTTCTTCTCATAAAAGATAATATAATTAATTGCCATGATATAGTAAGGAATTTTTCTTGTCATTCATAAGGGGTACAAATGACCAATTGGGTCTTTTTTCTGAAAGCAAGCTCAAGGAGAGGGAACACGATCACCCCAACTGACAAACCCTTACTTGGCAACTGCACCAATGAGCCTTATCTGTGTGTTCATTGTGGATTAGGTAACCGTTAGGCTAGTGTTAGCTCCATAGGAAAATGCCTGATGATTCCCACTGCTTTCAGCTTTGTTTCTTTAGAGCAAAGAAATGAAAAAAGAAAACCTAAAACTCTAGCACTTTTTAATGCCTTGGCTTCCAGCTTGTTCAAAGTAGTTGGGGGCTTATCACCATAGGAACCAAGTTCACACTCTCACCATATTCCATGGCCGTAGGATAAATGACAGTCATGTAGTTTGGGTCAGCAATTTGAGGCCTTTTAGGAACAAGATAATTTTGTTGGAAATGACAGAGTAGAAAGGTTGGCTATCTATCATCAAAGTACTGTTTAGGATTTCTTGTTTCATAACATGAACTGAAGACAGTGAAAGATTCTTATGGTTTTAAACTTTTGCAAGTGAATGAGCAAGTGCCCAGTTGTTAACAAGAGGACTGTGTCTGTCATCAGGGTCTCTTGGACTGTTTTCCGTATCTGCTATATGTAAAGGATTGTAACTCTCACTTGGGAAGCTAAAGTTTTCTATTAGAAGGATAGAAAAAGATGCGACACAATGGCCCTGGCCTAAGATTTTTACCCAGAAACATGGAATAATTATTCCCATCGCACTTGTAAATTCTGATTTTGGAAAAATGAGGCCTGTCCACTATGAATGAATCCATAGCCAGTTTATAGGAGCCAAGGTTGTAGACATGAACTCTGCAAAGGTTACCATGGAAACATGGGCTGCTGGCCATGCAGCTCTGAGCCCAGGACAGGTGATGAGGTCTAACTGAAACCTCACTTTAGATATGACCTTGGCCACACTATGGATTTCAGTTGCCCACTCTTAAAATGAGGAACAGTAATTACTGCCCAACAGGTCACGTGAGGATTCAACAAATGTACACGAAGTGCTTAGTCCTATCTTTGATCTCTATTGAATGCACAATACTCAAACTAGAGGTGGCTATTGATGCCGACAACAACCTTACCTTAACTCAATTCAGTTATCTGTGTACCATCGGTACTTTTTTGCTGAGAAGACCATGAATAACTCACCTTGCTCCATATGGATAACAAAGCCCTTTTCTCTCTTCATGTAGTAATAATCCATTCTGAAAATAAATATCTAAATAAAAAATAAAAATAAATATTCCCTCCATCCAAAACCACTATTGTAAATATGAGCCAAGGCAAGGCAGCTCATAGGGCCTGTGTCTCCCCTGTATTTCTTTATTTTTACTAAATATAGAATACAGGACCAAAGTATATAAAAAGCTGGGCTGTTTTCTATTCACTATGCTACACTGGAGAACTCCTTCCTCAAATGTAAGGAAACATGTCATTCACATACACCAGTGTTCACCAAAGGGCCACTGCTCAGAAACAGAAATAATTTGAGCATTCACGGGCAGTGTGTGGGCAAATGACACACTCACATAAAGAATGAACTAGGGCTTAGCAAACTTCTGGAAAGGGCCAGATAATAAATATTTCAGGTTTTCCAGGTCATACAGTGAAGAAGCTGAGAACATGCTGGCCCTAAATATGCTGATTCGTTATACTGATTATTTCATAGTGCAAACAGAAGCTGTAGTTACAGAAAGGTCTCTCTGACCTGCCTTTTCTTCTACATTCCAGCCATCACAATTCCTTTGAGAAGGGATATTTTCCCCATGTCAGGATGAGAAAATAACCCTTATCATCATACCAAAAACTTGCTTCAACAGACCAGCACAAATAAACATAATGCAATAACTCTTATTGTCCACCAGTTTTACATTAATGGCATCATTAGAATTTACGGCACACAGTGAGATCTCTTAGTCTTAAGTTCACACATTTACTGTTCTTTGTCTAAAAGATATAAAGCATTTCTTCTTTGGCCACCTCCTTAGGTCTTCGTTTTCTTGTCAAGGTCCCTAGGTTCATACAAAATAAAGTCAGCTTGTATACATTTCTCTTGTTAATCTGTCATGTTTTGATTTGGTTCCTGGACTCAACCAAAGATTCTACTTAAGAAGTACAATGGGCAGAAATGTTCTTTAGCCTTCTCTACAATGGTCTCTGCTGCAAGTGCTACTTCGTTGTGGAAATTTATAAAAGGAGGTGGCTGGCTAGATTTGGCCCTTGGGCCAGTTTACCTACCCTTAAACACTCATCAACTTGGAAACACAACAAAAAATTAAGCCAAAGTCCAATTTTCTAAACAAAATACACAACATGAATCACTGTTTAAAATATGAAAATAACTTGGTAATAATCACAGATATGTGAATGAGTATATGCATAAAAAAGGCCCAACTGGTGAACTCTAAGTTTATGATAGAGAGAAAGAGATATTAAGGTGTCAACTGTTAAGTTTTCATTCTTTCTTTGAAAACTAATTGCCTGAGGCCAAGATCTGATAAAGCTGTGTAGTAGATACACAGGCAACTATCATTATTCTCTTAGTATTATACTTAAAATAAGTTAAACGCCCAGTAGGAACAAGCATTGCCTTTATTTTAAGAGGTAAGATTTTTAAAAACAGGTAAAATGTATTATTTTACTCCACATTAGTCTAATCAAATCACTTTAGACTAGATCAATGAAATGATACATTATAAATTAGATGATATAGTTTTTCATAAAGGCATTCTAAATTTGAAAAATGAAAGAAAATGATATGCTATAAATTTTCCATAGTAGTATTTTTGAAAAAAGCATGTACTTCTTTACAAAAGTTAATTAGTTTTGTATGTAAGGGGAGCAGAGAACCTTAGAAAATAAATGCACACAGAAAAGTAACTCATAAATTATCTACTGCCCAACCACTAACATTGTTATACAGAGCCCTCTCCAGTATTTGTTGTATGCATTTTTTCCTTTACAACACTGACAAACAACACACACACATACATTATTTGTTCACTGTTCATTTGAACAGGTCTTTTAGAATATTCATTTATGCACCTCTTCCTGTATTCTTATCTCAAAATAATTGGCACGCTACATACCCAGAGTTCACTTCCAACTTCTTAGTTTAAAAGACTTTGATCTGAGTTTCCAATCAAGTACATTTCTCCTCCATTTGTCATCTAGGCTTAAAAAAAAATAAAGAAGCAACAGCAGCCCCCAAAGCATTCTTTGAGGCACTGCTCAGAGAGCAGTCTGTTCTAAGTCATTTATAAAACTGTCGGGCTAGCTATCACCTTTGTATACTGGAACTTTGTTTATCTCGACAAATACAACACACAAAGCAGTTACCTGTTTGCCCTCAAAACATTTCTGAAGAATATAAACTAAGATAACTGCCACCCTCACTTTCCAAATATAGCAGTCGCCGTTAAGAAGATTAATAAGTAACTTCCTCAAACGACTTGTTCCTACCTTTATAGGTAGGAACACCTTTATGCCTTAGACAAGACTTACTGGAAATTCAGGCTTCTGTCAGCTCTGCTGCCCAAATGTTTTGCTACACCTATTCTCAGCAAGCAACTAACTTACTTAACCGCATTTGGAACTCTGGGCATACTGTGCAAATGAAGAGGATACCATTTACTATCTCATGCCCCTCAAGTGAATTCAGGGGCTTTTTACAGTTTGCCTTGCAACCCCAACTTCCCCTTGTAGTTCTAATCATCTCTTCCTAACTACTTCAAATGTCTGCCTAATCACCCTTTTCAATTAGGCAAGTTGGTTTAAAAGAGGATGAAGGGAGGAAGGGATAAAGACAGGAATCTTATCCGTTTGGCCATGTCACCTTAGAACCAAGCAGGGTCACTCTCTCAGGCCACAGGGCAAAGGCAATGGACTGCTGGAGAGCTGTTCCCTGGTCCCACTCCAGCTCTCTAGCATTGTTATGTCTGATGCTTACCTGTGGGTTACTTAATCTTTCAGCCCCTATGCCAAGTATGTATCTTCTATTGTGAGTTCAAAAGCCTGAAAAAGACTTGCTCCATTCAGGCCACACAAACCTGATCATCCTGAGTTCTACTGACCAGCCAGCACATAAATATCTGGTCCTTTCTCCAGGTCAGCCAACTGTAAACTTGGAGGGAGGTGGGAAAAACGAGGAAGCCCAGAGATAATCAGAAACAAAGAATGGCCCGGGGCCATTCTTTTTTTTTTTTTTTTTTTTTAGGTTTTTTGAGACAGGGTCTCGCTTTGTGGGTTCAGGCTGGCCCTCAACTCAGCCTCAAACTCACATCACAATCCTCCTGCCTCTGCCTCCCGAGTGCTGGGATTACAGGCGTGAGCCACCACGCCCGGCACTGTGGTATGTGGTACTGGTTGCTGCTGGGTGTGAGTCTCTACGCCCAGTATTGTTATGTGGTTACCGGGGAATCGAACCCGGGTCCTTGCGATTGCAAGGCAGGCGCCGGAACCACTGAGCTAACTCCCCGGCCCTCCCAGGGCCATTCTTAACAGCAAACATTCTAAGGTCAGCAAGCTAATCTGGGAACCAGATTATCTTTTAAAGCTACTCTGTCTTAAACTAAACATGTACAAAATGGAGCACATCGTATTAATATCAAGCCAGCTTCTTCTAGAGTCTGCCATTTCCAAGAGGGTATCACCAATTATCTAGGTGCTTTAAGCAAAGAACACTGGGGGTTGCACTCACAGGTATCCTTGCTAGATTTTAAAGTAGCTATTCACCATCCACTTTTCATTTCTACTGTCATACTCTGTTAAATCTTTGTTGTTACCTAATTAACCTGATTTTCACTATTTCTTGCCTTTCTTATACCAACTCACTACTTCCAGATTAGACATGTGAAACACAGCTACCTAATTACTACTTGCTAAAAAATAAAATATAGACTAGTCTCCAACCCCACTGGCCAAAATGGGCTCCAAACCCTAACTCTTGCAGTTAACCCACAACAAGGCTAAGCCTTCTTACCTAGACCCACTGCAAGCTTCTCCCCCTATTTATACTAGATTTACTCCTGTCTCAAACATAGGTTTCTACCTATACTATGTCCTCGATGTCTACCTATGCTAAAGCTTCTGACAATATTCATTGTTGTCTCAGAGAACCACTTGTCAAAATCATATCATTCTCAATTTAATTCTTCTTACATGACCTTTCCAAATTCCTCACCCAGGCGAATTCTCTGCCTTGCATCCATGGCAGTTAATTTAAACACACAGTACCTTTAGCTTCATGCTATTCAAGAAAGATATGTTGGAAAGCCACATTTCTAACTTGAAATATTCTATTAACTACATTCAAAGTAAAGAGAAACAAGTGAAATTAATCTTACTAATACAACTTACTTAAGCCAATATACCTAAAATACTATGATTTCAACAAGTAAATATAAAATGAGATATTCTACCTTTTTATATTTAAATCTTAAAGGTGTGGTATGAATTTCACACTTAACAATGCATCTTAGTTTGGATTACCCACATTTGAAATCTCAAGGGGTAACCTTATTAGACAGGGATAGTACTTTCAAGGTAAAAAAAATGTGAGGGACATCCGCAGCCCTTTTTATACTTCTTGATACAGGGTCTCACCAAGTAACTAAGTGGCGCAGGCTGGGCTTGAATTTACAAGCCTCCTGTCATGGCCTCCCAATTACAAGCATGAGCCACCGTTCAGCCACTTTCATTCTTGAGGATAAAGAACAACTAGTAACAGTGAACTTTTAAGGGATGGGTGCCCAAGATGCAACCCAAAGCCCACTAATGTATCACAAAGTGCCAACACTGCAATTAAACCTGAATACTGAGGTGTTAGTTTAGAAAAGAAACTCATATATTAACGTTTTTTGTCTTAAAAGAAAAACAAATCACATGTGCTGTAGATTTGGCTCCACTGGATTAAACTTTCTCTATAGCTGTAACTGAACTGCAGAACTGTAGCCCAGCCCATAGGTGTAATCTGCATAGTCATTTGCTTCTATAAATACAATCTTATTGGGATATAGCCTTGCTCAATCATTTACTCTGCTCTCTACATTGTTTTCACGCTACAATAGCAGAACTGAGTATTTGCAAAAGAGCTGATATGACCCACAAAACCTAAAATATTTAGCACCTGGCCTTGATACACAAAAGATCTGATGACTGCTTCCTAGCAAGAATTTCCCAGGTGTGGTTAGTGGGTCACCGCTAGTCAGCAAACTATTATCAGCTTGCCTTGAGTTGGAGCTTGCAACAGAAAGTAAATAGACTTTTGGTAGGCATGTTTGAATGAAGGAATCAGTATATAAACAGTCTGACACAAGCGCCTTATCTTGCCACAATGTTTAATTGACCTTGTTATATCTTTTGTCATATAATTTTTAAAGTTTTCATAATCAAATACATAAATATTTTATTTAATTGCTTCTGAGTCTCTCTTTGGTCTCCATGACTCCTATATCTTATATACGGTCTCCATATTTTGTAACATGCAGTTTTAAATATTATACTTGAATACTGAAAGCAATTAGAAGTTTTCATATAATTCAAATAAAGCCTCCAATTTAACTTTCTCCTGTACAGACATCCAATAGTAATGGCATCATTTAAATTTAGTTTTCTTTTTCTGAAAGGAATGCCTCTTTACATTTAATAAATAATACACACCAGAACTTTTTTGCTTGGACTCCTTAGTGCTCTTCTAATATCTTTTTCCATTTCTAAGCCAATATCGTATTGAATTGATATTACTTTCTAATTATATTAGTTGTAATTGTAGTAACTAACTTGTCACATAACAACAGTATCACACATACAAAAGCTAAAACAAAAACTCACTGACTATCCAACAGTTTTTGTGGGGACAGGAATCTAGATACGGTTTGACAGGGGGTTTTGTTTCAGGGTCTCTTAAAGCTTCAATCCAAATGTGACATGAGACTGTGGTTTTACCCATGGCTCAAACAGGGAATAATCAGCTTCCAAGATCACTTGACTGTTGGCAGCATTCAGTTGCTTGCTGATTGCCACATTGAGGGCCTCAGTTTCCTGCTGCCTGTCAAGCCAGAGTGCTCTTAGTTTCTTGCCAAGTGCCCCTCTCCATAAGGCCGCTCACAGCATGGGAGCTTGGTTCTTCAAAGCCAGCAAGAGACAGAGCCTCTTAGTAAAATAGACTTTACAGTCTTATGAAATATAATCACACCCATGTATTTACATAGATCTAATCACTTTTGTTGTATTTTATCAGTTTGAAGCAAGTCACAGGTCCCACTTACAAAAGGATTACACAAAGGCATGAGCATCATGAAGCGAGCATTGTGGAAGGCCTCTTCTAGGCTGTCTGCCACAATAGTATATTCTTATAGTAAGTAAGGCACATTCTTCCCTTTTCCCATAAATTTCTCTTGATTTCTCAGATATTAGTGCTTCTAAATAAGCAGTATAATTGTATCAAGTACTTACCATCTCCCTCAAAAAGTCCTTTCAGAATTGATATATGGAAATGTATAAACATATTTTCAGAAAACATATTTTTAGTTGGAATAGAGGGATTTATTACGCAGAATTTTTAAAATACACACTCAAAGGAAATGGAGCAGAGATGCTCAAAAGAGAGGCACACTGTAGTCTGGTGCTGGAAATGTTTGTGTTTCTGGCATAAAAAACTGGATTTGTGGGGCTGGGGATTTAGCTCAGTGGTTCTGGCGCCTGTCTTACAAGCGCAAGGGCCTGGGTTTGATTCCCCAGTTAACCACATATAATACTGGGCTTGGAGACTCACCACAGCAGCAATCAGTACCACATACCACAGTGCCGGGCACGGTAGCTCACGCCTGTAATCCCAGCACTCAGGAGGCAGAGGCAGGAGGATTGCTGTGTTGTGAGTTTGAGGCTGAGCTCAGAGCCAGCCTGAACTACAAAGCGAGACCCTGTCTCAAAAAACCTTAAAAAAAAAAAAAAAGCAAAAAAAAAAAAACCAAAAAACAAAAACCCCCACAAAACTGGAATTTGTGTATCCATAGGGGAAAATTGGTATTTTTATGATATTAAATTTCCCAATACAAGAACCAATATTGTCAGAATGGCTATCCTCCCAAAACTACTATACAGATTCAATGCAATCCTGAGGAAATCCCAACAGCATATTTCACAGATTTAGAGAAAAAAAATCCAAACTTTCATCTGGAACCACAAAAGACCTAGAATAGCCAAAGCAATTCTAAGCAACAGGGACATGGTAGGGGGTACTACAACCCCAAACCCGAAACTATACTATAACGCCACCATGATAAAAACTGCATGCTACTGGCAAAGTAACAGACCTGAGGATCAATGGAGTAGACTAGAAGATCCAGAAACTACTCCAGATACACTGAGCCACCTCATCTTTGACAAAGGAGCCAAAAATCCTCAGTGGAGAAAAGATAGCCTCTTTAACAAATGGTGCTGGAAAAACTCGGCTTTAAGTTGCCAAAGACTAAAGCTAGATCTATCTCTTTCACCATGTACCAAGCTAAAATCAAAGGGGATAAGAGACCTAAATATTAAAACAGACACTATAGAGCCGGGCAGTTAGCTTAGTGGTTCCGGTGCCTGTCTTGCAAGCGCAAGGACCCGGGTTCGATCCCTGGTAACCACATACCATACTGGGCATGGAGACTCATGCCCAGCAGCAACCAGTACCACATACCACAGTGCTGGGCATGGTGGCTCACGCCCGTAATCCCCCCACTCAGGAGGCAGAGGCAGGAGGATTGCTGTGATGTGAGTTGGAGGCTGAGCTCAGGGCCAGCCTGAACCACAAAGCAAGACCCTGTCTCAAAAAAACCTTAAAAAAAAAAAAAAAAGACACTCTAAACCCGCTGCAAAACAGGTTAGGTAAAACTCTTGAAGACATTGGCTTAGGGAAAGACTTCATGAACAAAACCTCTATATCACAGGAATTGGCAGAAGAAATCAGCAAATGGGACCTCATTCTTTTAAAAAGCTTCTGCACAGCAAAGGAAACCACCAACAGTGCAAAAAGGCAACCAACAATGTGGGAAAAAATCTTCACCAGCTGTTCCTCAGACAAAGGGTTACTATCTAGAATACATAAAGAGCTCAAAAAAATCAGCCCACCCAAGTTTAAAGACCCAATTCAATAATGGCCATCTGAAATGAACAGATACTTTTCAGAAGAAGAAGTAAGAGCAATTAAGAAGCATATGAAGAAATGCTCAACATCATTAGTCATTTGAGAGCTGCAGATGAAAACAACGCTGAGATTTCATCTCACTCCACAAAGAATGGCTGCCATTTCAGAATTAGCCAGCAACAAATGTTGGTGAGGCTGCGGAGAAGAAGGAATCCTTCTCCACTGTTGGTGGGACTGTAGACTCAGAGATCAGTTTGGAGATTCCTCAAAAAGCTAGGATTGGAGGTCCCATTTGACCTGGCCATTGCTCTGCTAGGTATATACACGCAAGAATTAAAAGACTCATATCACAGTGACATATGAGCACCCATGTACATAGCAGCTCAGTTTGTGATTGTTAAATCTTGGAAACAACCCAAGTGTCCATCAACTGGAGACTGGATAAAGAAGCTGTAGTTCTTCTACAGAATGGAGTATTACTCTGCCATAAAAATGATAAGTTTGAATCATTTCTACTTAAATGGACATACCTTGAGGGTATCCTCATAAGTGAAATAAATAGGTCACAGATAGGTAAATATTACATCTTTTCTCGGGTATGAGAAAATAAAGATGTAAATGAGTTCTAGAATTGCATGATATATATTGTGAAATAGAAAATACTCAAAGTGAAGTAGGGTGAAGGGGAAAAATAATGAGATTATAACAAAAAAGGAAGGAAACAAAGTTTATGTATGTGGGAGGGTGATACAGTGAGTAGGGGCATGGGAGAAAATGAGAATTAAGTTGTGTCATATACTAGTACAAATTCTCATTGGGGAGTACAATCATATGTATTTGTAATATACCAATAAAGATTTCAATTAAAAAAAAGAAAAGGTTATGATAAGATTGAGTTATTTATACTCAAATGGATGTACCTTCAGGACGTCCTCTTAAGTGAAATAAATAGGTCACAGATGTGTAAATATATCTTTTCTTTGGTATGAGAAAATGAAGATGTAAATGAGCTCTAGTATATATAGTTGACATTGTGAAATTGAAAATGTTTAAAAGGAGAGAGGGTGTAGGGGTTAATAATGAGGGGAAAAATAATGTGACAGTAATAAAAAAGGAAACAAAGCTTATGTACATAGGGGGTCGGGGGTTGCAGGGTGGGTGGAGGAATGGGAAGAAGTGAGAATCAAGTCGTGTCATATTCTGGTACAAACTCTCAATGTTGAATGCGATGAAGATGTGTATTTATAATGTACCAATAAAGATTTGAATTAAAAAAAAATTCCCAATCCAAGAATACTTAGCTGTCTTTTAAATTATTTTGTTCTTATTTATGACCCTTAATAAGATTTTAATTTTCTTTAGGTAAGAGTCTTGCATTTCTTGTTAATTTTATTCAGAAGTAATTATGGGTTTTGTTGCTCTTGCAAATTAATGTTTTCTTTTTTTCTTATGTGCTGAAATAATTTTAAAAATTATTTTTGTATATTTGTTTTGTATCTAGTCATTATATCAAATTCTCTAATGCTTTTTTACTAGAATCTCTGGAGTTCTTTAGTATGTAACAGTTCTATCTGTAAAAAGCTAATTTTCTCTTTTTCTAATGGTAAATATTTCTTTTTTTTTTTTTTAAGGTTTTTTGAGACAGGGTCTTGCTTTTGTGGTTCAGGCTGGCCCTGAGCTCAGCCTCAAACTCACATCCCAATCCTCCTGCCTCTGCCTCCCGAGTGCTGGGATTACAGGCGTGAGCCACCACGCCCGGCACTGTGGATGTGGTACTGGTTGCTGCTGAGTGTGGGACTCCACACCCAGTATTGTTATGTGGTTACCGGGGAATCGAACCCGGGCCCGTGCGCTTGCAAGACAGGCGCCGGAACCACTGAGCTAACTCCCCGGCCCCAAAACTTCTTATTCTTGTGTCTTTCAAATAATTTTTTAATACAGGGTATATATTGTATCTTTGTGGTGCATGTTTCCTGTTTTATTTTTTGAGACAGGATCTTGCTATGCCGTTCAGCCTGGCCTCCTACTCACTGTGTAGCCCACGTTTGTCTCAGAGCTCAAGGCAAATCCTTTTGCACCTATCTCCTGAGTGCTGAGGTAACAGGCATGTACCATCTTGCCCAGCTCCTCTTTTACGACTATATGACATGAGTCTTTAGGTTTAGATTCAAATGACAATGATCTTAATAGGCCCTTTGGTAATTATTTTATATACAACGTATTAAATACGTTCTAGAATCTAATAATTTTTATGGTAGTTACATGTAACCTGTGGCTCACCTGACAGGTTAGCTTATCCTGAATAAAGACATCATATTAACATGATTTACCCTTTATAATCAATCAGATTCTAGGAGCACAAAACTCACCATAATATTAGGCCATTATGGTTTTTATCAGTATGAAAGGGTTTTTTTCTTGACAAGATTTTAAGATACCTTTTCACCTAAGGAAATTCATGTTTTCTTTCTTCAGGTGATAATTGATGACCAATTACCTGTTGACCATAAGGGAGAACTGCTGTGTTCTTATTCCAATAATAAAAGTGAATTATGGGTGTCTCTCATAGAAAAGGCATACATGAAAGTGATGGGAGGCTATGATTTC
>PVIR01033367.1:0-17932 GCA_004026965.1 Petromus typicus | reverse complement strand
ATGTGCTCATTCATAGAACAGGTTTAAGCAAATATAAAGGGATTGAAGTTATCCCTTGTATACTGTCAGACCATAGTGCCCTGAAATTGGAGCTGAATAGCAAAGGAAAGCCCAGGATCTTCACAAACACATGGAAACTGAACAACACTCTGCTGACCAACCAATGGGTCACAGAAGAAATTAGAGAAGAAATTGAGCAGTTCTTACAACTAAACGATAACCCCAGTACAATATATAGAAATTTATGGGACACGATGAAAGCAGTTCTATGAGGAAAATTCATAGCAGTGAAAGCCTACATCCAGAAAACAGAGCAAGCTCAAATAAACAATTTAATGCCGAACCTCAGGCAACTAGAAACAGAAGAGAAAATCAAACCTAAAGCTTGCACTACACAAGAAATGATAAGGATCAGGGCAGAAATTAATGCAATAAAAACCAAGAGAATGGTTCAAAAAATCAATGAATTGAAAAGTTGGTTTTTTGAGAGGATAAACAAAATTGATAGAACCTTAGCCAACCTCATTAAACAAAGGAAGGAAAAGGCTCATATCTATGCTATTCTGAATGAGAATGGAGAAATTACTACCAACCCAGAGGAAGTCCAGGGGATAATAAAGACCTACTTTGAAAATTTATACTTCAATAAAATGGAAAATGTAGAAGAAATGGATAGATTTCTAGACACATATGAACTCCCAAAGCTGAAAAAAAGAGGATATAGAAATGTTAAATGCCCCAATAACAATCTGTGAAATTGAAAATGTAATTAAAAATTTGCCAACAAAGAAAAGCCCTGGACCTGACAGTTTTACTGATGAATTCTATAAAACTTTTAAAGAAGAGTTAGTGCCTGTACCTCTGAAACTCTTCAATGAAATTGAAAGGGAAGCAGTACCCCCAAACTCATTCCTGGAAGCAACCATTACCCTGACTCCAAAAGCAGAGAAAGACCCAACCAAAAAAGAGAACTACAGGCCAATATCTCTAATGAATATTGATGTAAAAATCCTCAATAAGATCCTGGCAAACAAAATGCAGAGAATTATCAAAAAGATTATACACCCTGACCAAGTTGGATTCATCCCAGGGATGCAAGGATGGTTCAACATACGTAAATCAATCAATGTTATACACTATATTAACAGGCTTAAGGACAAAAATCATATGGTCATCTCAATTGATGCAGAAAAAGCGTTTGATAAAATACAACACCCCTTTATGTTCAAAACTCTACAGAAGATCAGAATAGATGTTCTGTATCTCAAACTAATTGAAGGTATCTACGAGAAACCTTCAGCCAGTATTATACTAAATGTTTAAAAATTGAAACCTTTCACACTAAGATCAGGAACAAGACAAGGGTGTCCTCTCTCACCACTTCTGTTCAATATAGTTCTGGAAATATTAGCCATAGCAATTAGGCAGGAGAAAGAAATAAGAGGAATAAAGATTGGAAAAGAAGAAGTTAAATTGTCATTATTTGCTGACAACATGATACTCTATCTAGAGGATCCTAAAAACTCAATTAAAAAACTGCTTGTCCTGATCAACAAATTTAACTGCATAGCTGGATACAGGTCAACATTCAAAAATCAATAGCCTTCGTATACACAAACAGTAGACTCACTGAGATAGAAATTGGAGAGTCAGTCCCTTTCACAATAGCACGCCAAAAAATAAAATATCTACGAATCAATCTAACAAAGGAGGTAAAAGAACTCTACTCTGAAAACTATAGCACTCTGAAAAAGGAGATAGAAGATGATATCCAAAAATGGAAAGACATACCTTGCTCCTGGGTAGGAAGAAACAATATTGTCAAAATGGCTATACTCCCAAAACTGCTCTACACATTCAATGCAATCCCGCTTGAAATCCCAACAGCATATTTCACAGATCTAGAGAAAAAAATTTAAACTTTCATCTGGAACCACAGAAGACCTAGAATAGCCAAAGCAATTCTAAGCAACAGGGACATGGTGGGGGCTGTTACGACTCCGAACCTGAAACTATACTATAAAGCCACCATGATAAAAATTGCATGATACTGGCAATGTAACAGACCCAAGAATCAATGGAGTAGACGAGAAGATCCAGAAACTACTCCACATACCCTGAGCCACCTCATCTTTGACAAAGGAGCTAAAAATCCTCAGTAGAGGAAAGATAGCCTCTTTAACAAATGTTGGAAAAACTGGACTTTAACTTGCCAAAGACTAAAACTAGATCTAACTCTTTCACCATGTACCAAGCTAAAATCAAAGTGGATAAGAGACCTAAATATTAAAACAGACACTCTAAACCTGCTACAAAACAGGTTAGGTAAAACTCTTGAAGACATTGGCTTAGGGAAAGACTTCATGAACAAAACTTCTATAGAACAGTAATTGGCTGAGGAAATCTACAAATGGGAGCTCATTCTTTTAAAAAGCTTCTACACAGGGAAGGAAACCACCAACAGTGCAAAAAGGCAACCAACAATGTGGGAAAAAAACTTTTTTTTTTTTTTTTTTAGGTTTTTGGAGACAGGGTCTCGCTTTGTGGTTCAGGCTGGCCCTGAGCTCAGCCTCCAACTCACATCACAATCCTCCTGCCTCTGCCTCCCGAGTGCTGGGATTACAGGCGTGAGTTACCACGCCCGGCACTGTGGTATGTGGTACTGGTTGCTGCGGGAAAAAATCTTTACCAGCTGTTCCTCAGATAAAGGGCTACTATCTAGAATATATAAAGAGCTCAAAAAAATCAGCCCACCCAAATTTAATGACCCAATTCAAAAATGGCCATCTGAAATAAACAGATATTTTTCAGAGGAAGAGGTAAGAGCAGCTAAGAAGCATATGAAGAAATGCTCAACATCATTAGTCATTCGAGAGATGCAGACGAAAACAACATTGAGATTTCATCTCACTCCACATAGAGTGGCTGCCATTTCATATTCAGCCAACAGCAAATGTTGGCGAGGCTGTGGAGAAGAAGGAACCCTTCTCCACTGTTGGTAGGACTACACTCGTACAACCCCCATGGAGATCAATTTGGAGATTCCTCAAAAAGCTAGGATTGGAGGTCCCATTTGACTTGGCCATTGCCCTGCTAGGTATATACACACAAGAATTAAAAGACTCTTATCACAGTGAGATATGTTCACCCATGTTTATGGCAGCTCAATTTGTGATTGCTACATCTTGGAAACAACCCAAGTGTCCATCAACTGGAGACTGGATAAAAAAGCTGTGGTTCTTCTACAGAATGGAGTATTAATCTGTCATAAGAAATGATAAGTTTGAATCATTTCTAAATAAATGGACATACCTTGAGGATATCCTCATAAGTGAAATAAATGGGTGACAGATAGGTACATATCACGTCTTTTCTCTGGTATGAGAAAATAAAGATGTAAATGAGTCCTAGAATTGTATGTTATATATTGTGAAATAGAAAATGCTCAATGTTAAATAGGGTGAAGGGGGAAAATGATGAGATTGTAACAAAAAAGTAAGGAAACAAATTTTATGTATATGGGGGGGCGGTAGGGTGGGTAGGACTATGGGAAAAAATGAGAATCAAGTTGTGTCTTATACTGGTATAAATCCCCATTATGGAGTTCAATTATGATGCGTTTATATAATGTACCAATAAAGATTTAAAATTTAAGGGCCGGGGAGTTAGCTCAGTGGTTCCGGAGCCTGTCTTGCCAGCGCCAGCGCCCGGGTTTGATTCCCCGGCAGCCACATAATAATACTGGGTGTGGAGACTCACACCCAGCAGCAACCAGTACCACATACCACAGTGCCGGGCGTGGTGGCTCATGCCTGTAATACCAGCACTCGGGAGGCAGAGGCAGGAGGATTGTGATGTGAGTTTGAGGCTGAGCTCAGGGCCAGCCTGAACCACAAAGTGAGACCCCGTCTCAAAAAACCTAAAAAAAAAAAAAAAAAAAAAAAAAATTTAAAATTTAAAAAAAAATAATACTAGAGAAGAATTCAGGAACATGATAGTATCTGAGATAATGAAAACAATGAAATCTTTTAAACTGATTCAAGCAGAGTTCCAGGTGGATAAAAGCTAGAATGATTATTTGCAAAATAGAATGAATGAATGTGAGGACCAAATTTCAGAACTAGTGAATAAGATTGCAAGCAAGGGACCATGAGAAATAAATACATGTCTCCTAAACAATACAAGGAAGAATAATACAAAGCTGATTGAGGTCACTGAGGAGTCAGGAGACATTGCAAGGACATTAAAATACTGTTCAGAGATATACTGAGAGAAAACTTCACAGGGAAAGGAAAAGAATTGGACATATAGATAACTGAAACATACAGGACTCCAAATGACAATGATATAAAAAGAAACCTATACCTAGGTATATAATTATCAAGTTTCTAGTTATCCAACAAAAGAATGAACTATTGAAAGCAGAGAACAGAAAAAAATTACACGCAAAGGGAAGCACAACAGGATTATAGCAGAGTTTTCAACCCAAACATTTAATACAAGCATAGCCTCGAGTGAAGAGTTTCAAGTCTTGAAGGAAATCAACCTGCAACTTAGAGTGATGTATCTTTAAAAACTGTCTTTCAAAATTGATTGGAAAATAAGATACTTCTATGACAAAAAACACCTGAAAAACTTCACAAATACAAAACCTGCACACCAAAACATTCTAAAGAATATCTTGGGGAAAAAAGCAATGAAAATTTTAGACCTATGAGACCCAACTGATTTAACCCATTAGGCTAGACAAAAATCTGAATTAAAAAAGGCAAAAGAAAGAATAAAAGAGCCAATAACAAGAAAAGTTGACAGCTCCAATCTGTCCATATCAGCCATAACAATTAATGTCAATGGTCTCAATGCTCCAATTAAAAGATACAGACTGGCAGAATGGGTTAAGATGTAAGATTTTACATTCTGCTACATAGAAGAAACACATCTAATTCAGAAACAAAGCCATAGACTGAAAGCAAAATGATGGAAAACAATTCTCCATGCAAAAGGAAACTGCAAAAAAGCAGGAGTGGCTATCCTATTTGCAGACAAAATAGATTATGAACCAAAACTGATTAAGAGGGACAAAAAAGGACATTATATCCTCATACAGAGAATAATCCAAGAGGAAGAAATGACAATCATAAATATTTATGCACCAAATTTCACTGCACCCAACTATATGAAACAAATATCAATAGGTATGAAAAGCCAGATAAACATAAATATACTCGTATTAGTGGATTTTAATACCCAGCTGTCACAATTAGACACATTGAATAGACAGAAAAATCAATAATGAAATATTTGAACTGAACCCAATATTTGAACAAATACCCTTAATAGATGCAAACAGAGTATTTCATCCCACAAAGTTAGAATATACATTCTTCTCAGTGGCTCATGGGTCACGTACAAAACGGACTACATACTAGTTCATAGAACATGTGAAGTGAATGCAAGGGAATTGAAGTTATCCCCTCTATACTGTCAGAATATAGTGCCTTGAAAGTTGAGTCGAATAGCAAAAGAAATTCCAAGATCCTCACAAACACATGGAAATTTAACAAAAATCTGCCGATTAACAAATCGATCACAAAAGAAATTAAAGAAGACATTAAGAGGTTTTCAAAATTACAGTACAACATACAGGAATGCATGGAACACAATGTAAGCAGTTTTATGAGGAAAAATCATAGCAGTGAAAACCTATACTAGGAAAACAGAGCAAGCTCAAATAAACAATTTAATGCTGAATCTCAAGCTACTAGATAAAGAGGAGTGATAGAAACTCAAAGTTCATACTAGGGAGGAAATTATAAGGATCAGAGCATAAATTAATCAATGGAGACTAAGGGAATGATACAAGAAATCATCAAATTGAAGCTAGTTCTTCAAAAGGGAAAAAAAAAAATCACGAAACCTCAGCCAACCTTATCAAACAAAGGAAGTAAAAAGCTCAAACTCATGCTATTAGGAATGAAAAGGGTGAAATCTCCACATATCCAGAAGAAATTTAGAGGATAATAAATACCTACTTTGAAAATCTGTACTCCAGTAAGATGGAAAATGTAGAAGAAATGGATAAGTTCCTACACACATATGAACTTCCCAAGATGATAAAGAAAATATAAAAATGTTCACACCCCAGTATCAATTTGTGAGACTGAAAATAAATATGAAACCTACTGACAAAGAAAAGTCCTGGTCATGATGGCTTTACCGTTGAATTCTACAAATCTTTTAAAGAAGAATTAATGCCACTACTTCTCAAACATTTTAATGAAATTGAAAGGGAAGCACTGCTCCCAAATTCATTCCTGGAAGTATCCATTACATTGATTCCAAAAGGCGAGAAAAACCCAAGCCAAAAAAAAAAAAAGTATAGGCCAATCTCTAATGAACATTAATGCAAAAATCCTCAATAAGGTACTGGAAAACAGAATAAAGAAAATCATCAAGAAGCTCATACATCCTGATCAAGTTGCATTCATCTTAAGGATTCAAGGCTGGTCCAACTTACATAAACTAATACATGTAATATAATATGTTGACAGACTTAAGCACAAAACCATATGACCATCTCAATAGATGCAGCAAAAATATTTGACAAAATCCAACACCTATTCATGACCAAAACCCTACAGAAAATAGGAATTGATAGAAAATTGGAATAGATATACTTTATCTCAAACTAATAAAAGCTATCTATGAAAAATCAACAGCCACCATCATTCTAAATGGTGAAAAATGAAACATTTCAATCTAAGATCAGAAATATGACAGGGATGTTCACATTCATTACACCTGTTCAATATAGTACTGGAAGTATTGGCCACAGCAATTAGCTAAAAGAAAGAAGTAAAAAGAATTAAGACAGGAAGGGAAGAAGTTAAATTGTCATCATTTCCAAATGACATGATACTCTATATAGAAGATACTAAAAACTCTACCAAAAGACTACTAGACTTAATAAGCAAATTCAGTAACATAGCTGGATACAAGGTCAATACCCAAAAATCAATAACGTTTACATACATGAAGAACAGCCTCATTGAGAGAAAAAATGAAGAGTCAATTACTTTCATAACAGCATCCAGAAAAATGAAATATCTAGGAATCAAGCTAAAAAAGGAGGTGAAAAACCTCTACTATGAACACTACAGCACTCTGAAAATGGAGATTGGAGAGTATATCATAAAATGGAAAGACATCTCTTCTTCCTTGGTAGGAAGAACCAATAATTTGTAATGGTTACACTCCCATGAGTACTATATAGATTCAGTGCAAATGAAATCTCATATCAATCTCCAAATCTCAACAGCATATATAATACAGCTAGACAAAATAATTTAAAAATGAATATGGAACCACAAGGGCCCTAGAATAGCAAAAGCAATTTTAAGCAACAAGGACATGGCAGGAGGTATCACAATCCCTGACTTGAAGCTGTACTACAAAGCCAAAGTGATAAAAAGCTGCATGGTTCTCACAAAGTAATAGACCTGAGGATCAGTGAAATAGATCTGAAAATTCACAAATAGTTCTAGAGACACTAAGCCACCTCACATTTGACAAACGAGTCAAATATCCTCAAGGGGGGAAAGATAGCCTCTTTAACAAATGGTGTTGGAAAAATTGGGCTTCAACCTACCAAAGATTAAAGCTAGACCTGTGTCTTTCACCCAGAACTAAACTGAAATCAAAGTGGATTAGAGACCTAAATATTAAAACAGAAACACTAAACCTGCTGCAAAACAGATTAAGTAGAACTCTTGGAGACAATGGCTTGGAATGACTTTAAGAACAAAATATCTTTACCATGAGAACTAGCAGAAGAAATCAACAAATGGGATCTCATTCTATTAAAAAGCTTCTGTAGAGCAAAGGAAACCACCAACAGAGTGAAAAGGCACCCAACAATATGGGAAAGAATCTTTACCAGCTATTTCACAGACAAAGGGCTACTATCTAGAATATCTAAGAAGCTTTAACAAAATCAGCCCAGGCCCAAAAAGTCCCAATTCAAAAATGAGCATTTGAAATGAACACTCTTTTTAAAGGAGGAAGTAAGAACTGCTAAAAAGTATATGAAGAAATGCTCAACATCACTGGTCATTCAAAAGATGCAGAAGAAAATGACACTGAGATTTCATCTCACTCCACAAGAATTTCGGTTATCTCAGAATCAACCAGCAATAAATGCTGGTGAGTCTGTGGGGGAGAAAAGAACCTTTCTCCACTCTTCATGGGAATGTACACTCATATAACACTATGGAGATCAGCGTGAAAATTCCTCAAAAATCTAAGATTAGAGGTCCAATTTGACCCTGCTATTCCCCTAGCTAGGTATATACACAAAAGAATTTGACAAAATTCAACACCATAACATCAGAGAATTCAAAGCAAAAAAATTAAAATATTCATATCACACCAACATATGTGCACCCATGGTTATAGCATCTCAGTTTGTGATAGCTAAATCTTGGAAACAACCCATATTCCCATCAAATGGAAACTGGATATAGACGTGGTTTTCTATAAAATGGAGTATTACTTTGCCATAAAGAATGACAAGTTTGAGTCATTTATGCTGAAATGGATGTACCTTGTATATATACTCATACGTGAAATAAATAAGTTACAGATGTATAAATACTGTATCTTTCCTCTGGTATGAGAAACTGAAGTTGTAAATGAGTTCTAGAAAGCATGGTCAATATTTTGAAATAGAAAATATTCAAAAGTAAAAAGGAAATAAAGCTTATATAGAGAGAGGGTGGGGGTTGTAGGGAGGGCAGGGGAATGGGAAAATATGAAAATTAATTTGTGTCATATACTGGTATGAATTTTCAATGTTGACTGTGACCATGATGTGTATATAAAATGTACCAATGAAGATTCTAGTCTTGAAAGAAAATAAAGCAAAGCGCTTAAATAGATGGGAAAGATAGGCAATCAACAACAGAAAACTAAGTCAATGGCAGCAGTAAGTCAATGGCTATCACAAAAAAATGCCAATATGAATATTCTCAATTCCTCAATCAAAAGATACAGATTATCAAGTGGATCAAGAAATAAAAAATATGTTTTATAGAATAAACAAATTTAATCCGAAAAGGTACTCATAGACTAAAAATGAGAGAATTCCAAACAATATCCCATGAAATTAGAATCTGTAAAAGTACAAGTGTAGCCATCTTGTAGTTAGGCAAAGGCACTTAAGACAAAGCTGAACAAAAGAGGAAAGAATGTTTCTATATATCAGCTAAGAGAATAAGATAAGAGCAAGTGATGATAATTATTAATATGTATGTACTGAACAATGCCACACTCAACTTTATAAAACAAGTAGTGAGCATAAAAGATGAGCATAAAAACATTTATAGTTCCATGGGGCCGGGGATATAGCTCAGTGGTTCCGGTGCCTGTCTTCCAAGCACAAAGGCCCGGGTTCGATACCCGGTAACCACATACCATACTGGGCGTGGAGACTCACCCCAGCAGCAACCACTACCACATACCACACTGCTGGGCGTGGTGGCTCACGCCTGTCATCCCAGCACTCAGGAGGCAGAGGCAGGACTGCTGTGATGTGAGTTTGAGGCTGAGCTCAGGGCCAGCCTGAACTACAAAGTGAGACCCTGTCTCAAAAAACCTTAAAAAAAATTTATAGTTCCAGACATGAATACCCAACTATCACGAACACATCACTTTCAGAAAAAAATCAACAAAGAAATATCAGAGATGAACAAAATATTTGAACCAACAGATTTCATATATATCTAGAGTATTCCACCCACTACAACAAAATACACATTATTTTCACTAGCATATATACGTGTCTCAAAAATAGATACCATACTATCCAATAAAGAAGATAAATTAAATGTAAAATAATCTAAATTATATCATGAATGATAACAGATTGTAAAGCATTGTAGTTACAAGTCACAGAAATTGTGACTTTCTTAGAAACTAAAAAATATTCTTTTACCTAAAAATACATTACAGAAGAAATCAAAGAAGGAATAAGATTACTTGTAATACTAAATAATGTTACTAGAACATACCAAAACTTATGAGGCACAATGAACGTCATCTTAAAATGCTTTCATTTCACAGGTTTCTAGCTGAGAATCTCCACATCACAGGAAAGTGAATCCAAATAAATAACCTAATGATGCAACTCCAGGTTGGAGAAAAATTTGAAAAATATAAACCCAAAATTAGTATAAGAGAAGAAATTGTAAACATTAGAGCAGACATCAATGAACTTGAGATCAAAACACAATGCAAAGAATTAATTAAGCAAAAAGCTGGTTAATCTAACATAAAAGCTCCACACTGGTACAGTTACAAACGAAAAAGGGAAAATCATAACGAACATGAAATAAAAAGTATTAATAATTACTGCTTCTCAAACCTTTATGCTAATATCAGAGAATTCATAAGAAATGAATAGATGTTTTGGTACATATGAACTACCAGAATTGAATCAAGGAGATTTAGTTGTGAATAATTCACTAACAGAAAATGAATTTGCAGTAGTAGTAAAGCACATACTAACCAAGAATTGCCCGTATTTCTGCATGTTCACTGCTGCATCTATAAAGATGTCCAGGAAGTTCTAACTCCTTGAGCATTTTGATAAAATTAAAATGTAAGTTGTACTTCCACAATCAACTTTGGAAACTACCATTAACCTGATTTCAAAAGAAGAGAAGATCCTACCCAAAAAGTGGAACAACAAACCAATCTCTTTAATCAATATAGTTAAAAATTCTCAACAAGACACCAGCAAACAGAATGCAATTAACCACCAAAAGATCAAAATCATAGCCAATAGGCTTCTACCCAGGAATTCCAAGACTGTTTAATAGACTGAATAAATAAATGTAATCCATCACATAAATGGCAAAACAAAACTCACATCAAAATCTTAATTGACATATAAAAAGCCTTTGAGAAGATATAGTACTCTTTCACGATTAACAAAATAAAGTACTGAAGACAATAGAATAGAAGGACCTTAAATCCATCGGATAGAATCCATTTATGACAATCCCACTGCCGCCATCATATTTAATTGAGAAAAATCTCAAACTGTTCTCTGTAAAGTCAGGAACAACATAAGTGTGACCAGTATCACCACTCCTGTTGGTGATAACACTTGAAACACTATCAAATAACATGCAAAATATCACCAAATAATTAAATACTGTGGAAATAATTGACCTAAGATAGCGAAAAACCTCTGTGATAAAAACTGCAGTATAGTGCAAAAAGAAATTCAAGAATATGTGAGAACCTAGCAGGAAATCCTTTGTTTCTAGACAAGTGATCAAATATAGTCAAAACTGTTTTCATTCCAAAATTGATGTACAAAATTAGTGTAATCCTAATGAAAATTCCAACAGTATTCTTCACCGAACTGATGAAAAATTTCAAAATTCATATGGAACCAGAAGAAAACTAAAAAAGCAAAAGTAATTTCAGATAATAAATGCAAGGCAAGATGCATCACAATTTCCCACTGAAGTTATATTGAAAAGCTACTGTGAGGTGAAGAGTATAGTATTCGAATTATACTGGTACAAATCCCCATTATGGAGTGCAATCATGATGTGTATATTTAATGTACCAATAAAGAGTATAGTATTCGAACAGAAATAGACATGAGAATCACTAGAACAGGCTAAAGTCAAAACCAAGCTCAAGAACACTTAAATAACTGATTTTTGAGAAAAGTTCCAAAAATATACACTGATGAAAAACAGCCTCTTTACTAGTGCTGGGAAAACTGGCTCTCCAAATGCAGAAGATTGAATCTAGACCGAGTTCTTTCACAGGGCAGTAAATTAAACTCAAAATAGAACAAAGAACTAAATTTTAAGATAGAAGCATTTCACCTGTTAGAAGACAAAATAAACAAAATTCTTGAATTCTTAGAGATAGTCAAGGACTTTCTGAACAAAACACTAGTTGTGCAGGACATAGTATTGAGAAGTAACAAATGACATCATATGAAATAAAAACAAAAACTCTGTATAGTAATAGTACCATGAATATATTGAAAAGACAACCCACTGAATGGGAAAAAGGTTTTCTCAGTTATTCTTAGACAGAGCGCTGATGATTAAAATATAAAAAGAACTAAAAAATTAAAAAAACAATAAAAATGGGCAAGAGAAATTAATAAATACTTCACAGAAGAAGTAAAAATGATCAGTGAATACATGAAGAAACTCTCAACATTGCTAGCCATATTACAAATGCAAATTAACACAACACTGAAATTTCATCTTACTCTAAATGAATGGTCATTGTCAAAAAATCAAATAATAACAAGTGCTGGTGAATTTGGAGGCCAAGGGGAGTCATTCCACAGTGCTGATAAGATTATAAACAAGCAGAATCACTTTGTAAATCAGTCTAGAGATTTCTCAAAATACTGAAACTACAATTGTCATTTGACCCAGCTATTCTCCTAGGTATCTTCCAGGAAGAGTTAAAGTCATTATACTATAGTGATATATGCACATCCATATTTATGGAAGCACAATTCATAATATATAAACCATTAAAGTGACCTATGTGCCTATTAAAAGGTGACTAAAGAAAATAAAATATTTACACACAATGGAATACTACTTTACCATAAAGGAAAATAAACTAGTTACATGTAGCAAAATGGATGCAACTCAAGACCTTAATGTTACATGACATAAACCAAACATTCAAAATTAAATAAAAGGGCATCAAGATATGAGTAGAGCAGGGAAATGAGGGGATTCAATAAAAAAAGAGAAATTAAGAAGAATTGGATACGTGAATAAATTTCCCATGAGGAATCTAAGCATCATGCTCTACGAGTGTGAAATCAAATTATCAAATTATAATTAAAATAATAATTTAAATTATTAAATTATAATAATTAGATGATCATTAAATTATATGTAATAATATGAATTTTAAAACAAAGAAATATATGAAGAAAATTAAAGTAAAAGATTCAACATTTAGAGTTTTATAAAGAAGAAATATAAACAGAGATTACACTGCTTATAATTTAACCCCTATTTATTCACAACTTTGGCGAGTATATGAGCATTCAAGGAAAAATTCCCTTGCTATTCACTATGTGTTATACAAAATCTCTGTTAACTCAAGGAATTTATAGTCACAGGAATCCCATACTGACACCTTGATAGACTCTAGTTTTTCATTACAATTATAGGCAGCTCCTTCAATTTCACTTCCCAGAAACACGTGCCTTTGTTTTCTTTCTGCACTCATTCTGGAGGTTACTAACAACTGTCTTCCTTAAAATTGGACAGAGAATAATATTAAACTTTTGACCTACCATAAGACCAAGTTCCAACTCTAGAAGAAACTGGCTGACATAGGCAAAGGAAATTTTTCTGCTTGAAAAGTGTATGCACTATCTTAGCCGGAAGCTTTAAGCCTAAGGCTAAGCAACATTTTGAATATGCTAAGGAGCTCCAGTATTTATCCACAAGAGGTATAAAAATCGTCCCTCAGTTCCTCTATACTTTAACATGTGTTTTTGAAAAGAAAAATGTTGTATGACCTTGAACACTCATTGTTCCCTAGCCAGTCATGGCAATGTGAAACACTGAATAGAAGAGTTTTTGTGAGAGTGAGGAGTGTACATTCTTCACTAGGCACAAATGTTGAAACACTGATGGCCAGGAGCAAGGATGATGACTGATTGATAAATGACACGGGTTAATGTTCAGCTCATGTTCTAGCATATTGGTGATAATATTTGACGGATGAATGAATAAATGAATGAATGGTCAGAAAAGATTAAACAGAATTTTATATAACTACTTGTTACTAAGATGCTGGATATCTGTAAAGATAACTCTCAGGAAACACTACCAGAGCAAGCATTTGAATAATTAGACATTAAAACTGAATTCAAACTTTTCATATTAATAATTTGATATCATAAATTTGGAAAATTATCCTAAGAAAGATTTTCCTGATTTTTTCATGTCTATTTGCTTACAATTATTTTCCAAACCTCTCTATCCCAACGAAAGCTAAATTGTTAGTACCACCTCCTAAAAGTGGTTAGAAGAAAAGGACAAGAACAGCATTTAATCTACCTCATTTGCTATGGAAGTTCCCGGATTCCAATACATAGCTCTCAGTCATGCACTTATGTGCTAAAAGTGTTTATATCTAATTGTCTATTGAGTGAAAACACATGTAATCATATGATTACAAAGTACAATTACATAATTATGATGTATAATTAAGTATCATAGAAATGCTGTAGTGATCTTCAGAGAACTGTTGAAAGGAGGCATTATTTAGTCGCCGAAAGCATTCAGCACTCAATTTTAATGTGTGCAGGTGTACACATATGTATTTATACGTGGTTTTTTTAGGCCACGAGTGTGGGAGTGTTGCAAAGAACAGTAGTTTAGTACTACTGGTCCAGATAAAGGAAAATAATAAAAGCAAACAGAAATAACTTTTAAGGTGATTTCTATTCTCTTTGCAAATAAACATTTTGGAATTCTTTAAACACAGAAAGGACAGCCTCATGTCAGGCTTCATGTATTATACGAATGTGGATGAGTCATTCAAAAATAAGCAACTTCCAAAATAATTACTCAGTAACCATGTTACACATGAACACATAGACACATTAGCTCATGAAGGATCTATCACAACTATTTTTATAATCTGACATGCTTTCAGTATTCACTTCCCATACCATAGGGAATCTGACAGAGATAGAGTAATTTATCTCAAAATGTCAGTGGTAAGGACAGAAGCCAGATCCTATTCTTTGATTTTCTCCAGGCTTCAGGAAAGAAGTGGCTAAACCCATCACAATTTGAAAATACCCTCATAAGGAGAACAATTTGCAATGTGGTGACCACTGGCAATCTGGGTGGCCACTGGCCTCAAAGTATGTCACTTTAAACACTATAATTAGGCTACTGCCACATAGTACCAGAATTTGATTAGGTGACTTTTAGACTTGCTATGGAAGTAAAAGACAAATCTCTTCAGAAAGTAAACTTGAAAGAACTATAATTGTGGGGGTAAATAGATTCCATCAGTCTAATATGGAGTTTGTCTTGTCTGTACTAAAATAAAATACCAAAGTCTTATGAGCAAAAAATTGGAAAAAAATGTTATTTTTCAAAGATGATGGGTATAACATGTGTTTTGTTTTCCATTGACTCATAAGTTGAAATTTCATATCTCTCTGAATTACTTGAGGCATTAAATTCTGTAATACCTACAGTATGCTTTGTCACATGCTACCTAGCATCTTTTCCATTTTTATGAGTAAATGTTAGATTACTACATCAAATGACAAACTTCTAAGGCAAAATGAACTTGTGTGACAGTCCTTTGTCACCTTCCTTCCCTGCATTCAGCACAAGATAGATACTGTACTCACATCATGTGACTAGTTAACTTCATTACAATTTCATCTTCAAAAAAAGAAATTAGAGTATGCAAGACTGGGTATTAGTATGCAACTTCAATCTAATTTGAAGCAGATATGGGCTTTCACAGGGTACTATGCTTTTGGATAGTTGTTAGAGGCTTAATTCAAAAATATTCATTTTCTCTACGCATACATTCTTCTCCAAACAGCACAGCTTCTATAAAACCTTCAACACGTCCACCTTCAACAGCTGTGAAGTAGTTCAATCCTGACAAGAGAATTTGCTTACGGGATTGTAATGGCAAAAATAGACTGGGTTTACTATGAAATTCTCACAAAGACACTTATGAGTACAAATAAATCAGTAATTAGTGTAATTATTTATATGGTATAATTATGACCTATACTCAGTTATTTCTGGTTTTGAAAGGGTATTATTTTGTGTTTTGGTTTTTGTTTCTTTTTTCCTTCTTTTTACATCTTTTTTTTAATCTTTATTGGTACATTAAATATACACATCATGATTGCACTCCATAATGGGGATTTGTACCAGTATAAGACACAACTTAATTCTCGTTTTTTCCCATAGCCCTACCCACCCTACCACCCCCCATATACATAAAATTTGTTTCTTTACTTTTTTGTTACAATCTCAACATTTTCCCCCTTCACCCTATTTTACATTGAGCACTTTCTATTTAGGCAATTTATTGGATATGTTCTGTAAATTTGTGTTTGTTTTCCTCTAACACAGAGGGAAACATTTTTTCAGTCACTATTTTACATCATTTCTCAATTATAGAAAAAACGATTATGAGTATGCTTAAACTCCCTGTGTGTTCGTGAATCTAAATATTCTATTTTTATATTGTTCTCTTAGTCCATACTACGTTTTATCAAGGCTTTATCATCTTACTTGAATCTGTTTTTTAACTTTGTTTTCACTTGTTAGGCATGCAATGTCACTTTCGCTAGTGTTGTGCCATATGGGGGTCAGCACTTGCATTCCAGTTGTCCTTAAAAGATACTATATTTTCTTACATTGAACTTTATTTGGTTGTTCTACAATCTCAGTTACCAGATTAGTTGTCTATTACTTAGTTATTTCTTTTTTTTAAGTTTGGAAGTAAATGTTTTTCTAGTTTTCTATACCTGAAGGTAAACAAAACCCTTCCTACTTCATGATTTGAATAACAAAGTTCTGAAGACATTTTCACTTAAGATAAACATTCTTAGCCAAGTACCAGAATTTCCTCATTGATAGTAACAGCTCTTAAAAACCTCCCTTTTCTTGTGTCCTATATTTTTAAAGAATGTAGTTTCCCTAAAATTAATGCAACACAGAAATCTTATTCTTTTACTTTTATTAGTACATGTTTGTCAGAGATAATGATTACATTCACTGTAGGAGATTGGTACAGTAGATAACACATTTAAATTCCTTTCTTTTTCCTCCCTCACTAAGCTCCTCTTTTATTCTTGCATCATCAGGTTCACTTATTGATTTTATAATATCTTATAAATTTAATTAGCACATATATATATATAGGCTAAAACCCAGACTAATACAGCAAAGAATATATAAAATATGTAAGAAAATTGTCCTAAGTCAAGGTACACTTTTAGATACATTGTCTGCACTAGATTTTTTTGTTATTACTTGTGTTTTATTTCAATATAGGTAATATAGATTTAATACAGATTTTCATATAAGAGAGACCATGTTAAAATTGGATGTCTGTGTTACTTCACTTTACATTATGGTCTATGGCCACAGCATCCCAAACTTGCCTGATCTAGTCTGATCTCAGAAGGGAAGCAGGGTTGGGTCTAGTTAGTACTTGGATGGGAAAACTAATATTATGGTTTCAAAATGCACCAATTTTCGACAAATGACTCAAATTTATCCTTAGTATGGCAGAGTATTACTCCATCATGCTTAAATACTATATATTGTTTCCATTCATGTTGATTACTATATCCAATAGGTTGTTTCCAAGGCTTAGCTATTGTGAATTATGCTGATATAAACACTAGAGTGAATACATTATTATGGTAGGTTGTCTTTAATTCCTTTGAGAAGATACATAGAAGACAAATAGCTAAATCAAATGGAATCTATACTTTTAGCTTTTTGTAGAATCTCAATACAGACCTCCATGGTGGTTGTATCAGTTCACTATTCCACCAACACTGGTAAAGGATTCCTATTTCCCCACAGTCTGACCAGCATCTGTTTCTGGTTGATTATTTAACAATGGTCATTATTTCTAGAGTGAGATAGAATCTCAGTGTCATTTTTTTTTAATTATCTTTATTGGTACATTAAATATACACATCATGATTGCACTCCATAATGGGGATTTGTACCAGTATAAGACACAACTTAATTCTCATTTTTTTCCCATAGCCCCACCCACCCTACCACCCCCCCATATATATAAAATTTGTTTCCTTACTTTTTTGTTACAATCTCAACATTGTCCCCTTTCA
>PVIR01033366.1:0-17947 GCA_004026965.1 Petromus typicus | reverse complement strand
AATAGAATACAGGAAGTGGGCAGAGTAGAAACCAGAGATACCTGTAGATTATTTTGACAAAATTTGGAAAAGTGAGTAAATGTTCTGATAGTGGCCTCATTTAATTTCCAGGAAATTGCATGCATAATTGTGCTACTAAAGAGAATACAAAAAAATCTTTTAAAGGACCCTGGAGAGTGAATCCAGTTTTGTGCAACCAAGATCTAAGAGACAGTTAAATGCCATGCATATATCTTAGAACCATACTCTTAAGTGAAATAAATCGTACACACATGTTTAAAGATCACATTATATCTCTGGTGTGAGAAAACAAAAGTGTAATTAAGGACTGGAATTTGGGGAATGAGCAGATAATGTTCAAATGGGAAGGGGAAAAAGGGAGGTAAGAGAGAGAGAAAAAAGTGAGAGAGAGGGAGAGAGAGAGAGAGAAGGCAGGAAGGAAGGGACAAGAACAAAAGAGAAAAAGGAAAGAAAAGTGAAAATAAATATTTTATAAATAGGGAGAGAAGGGCACTTGTGGGGGGATGGGAAAAATGCAATTAATTATTAAAAAGTAAAAATTCAGATGTTGCAAAAAAGTTATTTTAAAACTATGACACCTGATTCTTTTTTTTTTAGGTTTTTTGAGTCAGGGTCTCGCTTTGTAGTTCAGGCTGGCCCTGAGCTCAGCCTCCAACTCACATCACAGCAATCCTCCTGCCTCTGGCTCCGGAGTGCTGGGATTACAGGCGTGAGCCACCACGCCCCGCACTGTGGTATGTGGTGCTGATTGCTGTTGGAGTGAGTCTCCACGCCCAGTATTGTTATGTGGTTACTGGAGATCAACCCAGGCCCTTGCGCTTGCAATACAGGCGCTGGAACCATTGAGCTATATCCCCGGCCCCTACACCTGATTCTTACATAAAAGATATGTTTTAGGAAATAAAATGAAAATGAAAATATTTATTATTGAGAATATAATAAAAGGACTTGATGGAGAAGAAAAAGCAGGGATATTAGAGTTAAATAGGATAGAGTTAGAGTTCTTGTGTTAGGAGGAAGTGGAGGCTATTTGATTTCTTTGAGAAAAAGCATCTTCATGAATAATTACATATATCTTTTGAAAGGTGGCTATGAAAGGAAGACAAATATGAGCATAACTTGTACATAGTTGACACCACACATAATTGTCATTTTTATTGCAGGCAGCTAAGTTAGGTAGAAAAATTATATAGTCCACAGAGTCAGGCACTCAACGGAGCCAGTGCAGATGCTGAGAACACATCACAACTGGGGCTAAAGGGGTAAACCTTGAAGACCAGCCCTTAAGATAAAGAGGGAGTGACCAGGCCTATATGAGTCAAGAGATAAACAATAATGGGATTATACTATAATTGGTATTGGCTCAGTAAAGTCATCCAGGTAGATGGCAGAGCATCTCGGCCCATCCCTTCCTAAAAATACTCTGTTCCTGTCATTACTCTTTGCTTTGTGACCTGCTTCCCTATTGGGTCAAAAAAAGCTAAGTGACTGTACTTCTAATCTTGTTGGTTGATTTGTTCTTTGAACTACAGGACATGAACCTGGTGGGTCTGATATCTATTAGAATGAGGATTATGTTTCCCCTGTATCATTATTATTAGTATGTGTGTTAGATATGAGTGAATCCATCACTACTGTATTAATGATACATAGGCATACATATGCGTGCATAAAATATAATAAATTTTCATCTATGAAAATATAGTTCAGTGAAGATAATATATTTTATCTCAAATACCAAGTTAGGACTTTATAATATTAATATTAAAGAAAAGTAATTGTGTTAATATTAAATATTAATAAAATGATCGCATATATTCAATTTATTTTATAAATATAAATTTATTTTATAAATATAAATTATATATTTTTATTTATTTGTAATTAATTTTTGTTTATTTTGATTGCATTTTAGGATAAAAAGGATATGAAATAAAATTGTTTAATGTTCTGTCACAAATGAAGAAATAATACAGCTGGTTGAAAACAAGACTATGCAGTGAAGTGATCCTTATAAATTTTGACATGATTCATTACACAAGAGTTTCTAGCTAGTCAGATTTTGGTAAAAAAAAAAATCATATGTAGATAGCCTAAGTAAGATGATGTAGTTTTATTAGGAAGCTTAAAAATATTTCTATCTTTGTATATTATAAAATGTCCTTCTAATGCCACAGAACTGCTGTTGTATCTCAAAAGATGCTCTCACAATGACCTATGAACAAATTTACACATCTTGACTCTACTGTTGAAGAACAAACATTATATATGTATAAATGGATTTCCTTTTAATTTGACCTTTAAGACTTTTAGTCAACACTAACCTGTTTCACTTAAAATGTGTTACAAGATTTTGCTTTATCTTCTCTTTTTACTTTTTGGTTCTGATGGGATGAAATTCAAAATTCAGAGGACATAGCAAACTCTCACTCTTTCTAACTTCACCATTAGTTGTTCTATCTAAGCTCACCTCAATGTTGTATTCTAATTGAAAGAATGCAGATAAGGATTTTGAAATACTTGTATAGTACTGAAATACTGAATATACACAAAAGTTCAGATGTTTCTAAAGAGTGTGACTAGTTAGAGTACCAAAAATGAAGGGTCAAATCCAGCCATATTCTTACTTCTTGGTTATTTTTTGAAACTGAATTAAGTTTAAATATATTTCATAGACAATTATCATCATATCACATTCATATTTTAGAAAAATTGAAATGTTTAAGGAAAATTTCCATTTACCTTATCCTTAGAGCATCTGTGCATACACACAAATACATATCCTATGTGCTTTCAGTTATTTTAAGATTTTCAACTTGTGTGAACATCACAAATATCTTGTCATAAGCAGAGGAGATTTATCACTGTTTTTTAAATCAAAATGCTGGATCCTGTCAAGGTGAAATTTCAGACAAGATCTAACAGAGATGTGAAGCAAGAAATCCAAGGACTAAATGTGGCAAAATTTCAGGCAAGTCCAAATTTTTGAAACCAGTGTACACCATATAGTCAAAGTACTAGCTGTATGTTTTCTTTCCTAAATATTTTTTTGTTTTATATTATGAATAGTTTTACAGGTAGTCAGTAGAGAATTACAATATAGAAAAAAGCCAGCATTGTTAAGGAATATTAACTGGAACTACATTACTAAATTTAAGAAAATATTTTAGATTCCAGTGTTCCTTCTGTAGTGGCCTTAAAATATTGAAAGCATATGTCAGAAGACAAACGTGTGCTTTGTATATAAATTATTAAACAGCAAATAAATGGCTAACACTATACACTTATGTTAATAAAATTTAAGTTAAAGTACCCTATTGGTAGCATTTCTACATTTCTTTGAAGTTTCTGTCACAGCAGACACCCAATTGCTACTTATGTGTTATTAATGTGACATGTTTTAGAAGGGATATAAGGTACAGTTGTACAAATTCCTTCTTAAGCATAATTTTAGTTTCCACTAATGCACATCACTTGGTTTAAGAATGCAAAACCATATAAATATATCTTGTCACACATTTATGACGTTATTCCCCATGCTTCCTCATGTGACAGAGTAGAACAGGGTATCTTGATGCTGTAACCCCTAACCTATATGAGACACTGATCTGCACCCTGCGTGGGTTGTAGAGATGGTCTTATGTAGGCTGAGCAAAATGAATTGAGGTATACAGTGCTGTCCCCAAGACTAGATGAGGAGGACAACAACACTCTTCCCACTTAGCCAAAACACTAGTTCTAAACAGTATGTCTTTTTAAGAGGGTGGTATCAAAAATTCCCTAACCAGCTATTCATATGCAGACACAGATCCTGGACAAGTAATTTCATTTCTCTAATCCTCATATTTGCATCTGTCAAATGGGAATGAACAAAATCATTGTCTGAAGTTGTGATTGCGTTGGGTAGAAGAGAGCATGCACTCCTTGGTAAAATAATTTTCAACCACTAAATCATCAGGAAACTGATATCTTACATTTTCCCCAGAGCTCACCTATCAATTCAGATATGAACAGGTTTGGAAATAGCTGCCACATATGGGAAATTCTTGGAAGTGAGTGAAGTCTTGGGAGTAGAACACGAAGCACAAGCAGAAAGCAAGCACACTTCAGGGGAAATTCAAATGAAATCTGTGGGACAAGGAAAACTACTCAGCTGTTTTTTATTCAGGTTCATCCCAATTTGATACTCCTGGGTCTGGTTCTAGCGATTCTGCTCTGAGCTTCTGCCAGCCCTCACAGCATTTTGGCAACTGGAAATCCAATCTCTTTCCTCTGGCCACAGTACTTGCCTATTGATCTATCTATGATACTTTGATAGTGTAGGCTTTGTGCCTCTCCTGCATGGCAATGTAGGAGAAGGCTATTTCCTATCATGTATTCAATTATGGTCTCCATACTATGTTCATAATCAACTTTGCTCTTTCATGTTTGAGAAGATTTATTACGTAAGCCTTATGACATTTGCAAAGTGAACTGCAAATACAGAGACAATTAAAGAAGAAAATACACTAAAATGCAGGGATGTGCTTTAATCTATGTATTCACAAACAAGGTACGCCACCCTGAATAGGTTAGAGCATTTGCTCAAGAACACATTGCTTTTGAGTGGCTAAACAGGGTCTCAGGTATGAGAAAAACAAAATGTGAATGAGGAAGTAAGATATAAAAGGAAGATGGTAAAAAACAAGGATGCAGGGATAAAGAAATTTTCAGAGTGGAATAGGGGAAGACAGAGGGAGTGAAGGGATCACAGAAAATGAGGAAATTATATAAAATTGTACATATGTATGTGTAGAAATAATTATGTGTACAAATATATAGTAAACAACATTTAAATCCCAAGTCATTGTTCTTTCTGTATTTGATACTTGCCTTCCTAGTATACTTCTTTGCAAAAACAATTGAGAAACAAGCATTGCCTTTGGAATTATAGTATCAGGAGGCAAATCTCTGGATTTAAAATTTAGTCACTGGGTTATAGGTAGTAACTACAAATAGATTATATTCTAAAATTACAAAGAACAGCAAAAGGAAAGGCACATCCCCAACTCATTTGCAATACCATATACTAGTGAAATAGTACAAAAATATTAGGTCAGATATGGTGGCACCCGTCCTCATCACTCTGGAAAGACGAGGAATCACACTTTAAAATTAGACCCCATCCTGGGCAAGTGAGCTACTTAGTTAAGTTCCTCTTTCAAGATTTGGAAAGACTTCTTGATCAAAACCTCTATAGCACATGAATTGGCTGAAGAAATCAGCAAATGGGACCTCATTCTTTTAAAAAGATTCTGCACAGCAAAGGAAACCACCATCAGAGCAAAAAGGCAACCAACAAAGTGGAAAAAATCTTTACCAGCTGTTCTTCAGACAAAGGGTTACTATCTAGAACATATAAAGAGCTTAAAAAAATCAACCCACTCAAATTTAAGACCCAATTCAAAAATGGGCATCTGAAATGAACAGATATTTTTCAGAGGAAGAAATAAGAGCAGCTAAGAAGTATATGAAGAAATGCTCAACATCATTAGTCATTCGAGAGATGTAGATGAAAACAACACTGAGATTTCATCTCACTCCACATTGAATGGCTACCATTTGAGAATTGGCCAGCAACAAATGTTGTCAGGGCTACGGAGAAGAAGGAACCCTTTTCCACTGATGGTGGGACTGTAGACTCGTACAACCCTTATGGAGATCAGTTTGGAGATTCCTAAAAAAACTAGGATTGGAGGTCCCATTTGACCCAGCCATTTATCTGCTAAGTATATACACAAAAGAATTAAAAGACTCATATCACAGTGACATATGTGCACCCATGTTTATAGCAGCTCAATTTGTGATTGCTAAATCTTGGAAACAACCCAAATGTCCATCAACTGTAGACTGCATAAGAAAGCTGTGGTTCTTCTACAGAATGGAGTACTATTCTGTCATTAAAAATGATCAGTTTGAATCATTTGTACTTAAATGGACATACCTTGAGGATATCCTCATAAGTGAAATAATTACATCAGAGATAGGTAAATATTGTGTCCTTTCTCTGGTACGAGAAAATAAAAACATAAATGAGTTTTAGAATTATATATTATATATTGTGAAATAGAAAATACTCAAAGTGAAATAAGGTGAAGGGGAAAAATAATGAGATTATAACCAAAAAGAAAGGAAACAACGTTTATGTATATAGGAGGTGGGGGTGGTAGGGTGGGTAGAGCAATGGAAAAAATTAGAATTAAGTTGTGTCACATACTGTTACATATTCTCATTGTTGAGTGCAATCATGATGTATATATGTAATGTACCAATAAAGATTTCAATTTAAAAAAAGATCCTCAAGCAAATAATACAAGTTTGTGAGGATATAGCTCAGTAAAAAGATTGGGTTCAATCTCCTGTAGTATAAATTTTTTTAAAAAAATTAAAAATAACCTATCACTGTAAATATGAATGTAACAGAAAGCACTATTTGGAAGGCTAATGTAGTAGTAACTCAAGGAGTAAAAATCAGTAATGGTGCAAGTCATAGCATAATAGAAAGCATTTTGTAGAGGAACAGATTGAATGTAAAATATATGTGTGATTACATAAGGGATATATGATACAATCTCACAGGGAAGACTCAGAAGGATTTCAGTGGTTGCTGCAAGACAGAACTGAAAAAGGGGCTGAACAGTGAATGTTGGAAGCCTGGGAAACCAGAGACCAAATTTCAAAGGCAAAGGTGAAGATCTCTAATTAATCTGGGCTGCAGATCTATTGGTTGGTGCCCATGTCTAGATCACCACTTTACGGGCTGCTTGTTCATTCTAAGAGCTCTATGTTAGTTTTTCAACTTATCATATAGATCTTTTTTATACATAATGATGCCTGAGGGAATACAGAGACTTAATCTCATTTTGTGTAGAACTAACAAATTTTCCATGCCACATTTAGTGATCTGAAGCAGAGTAGCAAAAGATATGAAGACATAATATAAAGCTCAGAAGACAAAATTAGAAAACATCAACTTTAGGCTTATGTTAAACTTATTAATAAGAAAATGAGACAAAATGTATCACAGGTATAAAACCCTAGATCACAGAAAAAATTAAATAATTCTTAGTGTAATAAATTACTTTCCTTCATTTAGCTCCTCTGTACTTAGATGTTACTGATCTTTTAAAAATATATTTAGTCTGTGTAGGACAATGAATGTGTATCTCTAAGATCTCTATGTCCTCTAAGAGAAGGGATCATTGAAGAAATTATTTTGTCTCCTTAGAACCAGGGTAGTAAATCTTCTTTATATAGGAGAGTCTTTTCAGTGGATTTTCCTAACCCTGATCTCATATGGCAATCAGACAGGTCTTTTTCGTGCTTTGGAAAATCCCAAGGCACACAGAAACTGTTTACACTGGGCAAGACACACATCCATCTTACGAGGCTGCAGAACAGGGAGAATATCACTGAAGCCCAACATAGGCTAAGCTGAAGTTCTCCAGCTGGTGGCTTGCATGTCAGTCATCCACAGAGACACTCAGAATTTACTAATCTCCTAGGTTATTCTTACTCAGGTGAACATACCACGAGTGACCCCGAATACATCTGTACCTACTGTCTGTTCAAACCATTCATTTGTCACTATACTTCTCTCTCTATGTAAGCTGGTTACACAAACAGCATTTGATAATCACAATTCAATAAAGAAGTATAACTATTAATCTAATTTGATATTGACAGTCCCCATTAGGCTTTTAAAAATATTTCTGATTTGGGCAATGATTTACCTTAGTGGTTCCAATGCCTACCTTGCAAGCACAAAAGCCTAGGTTCAATACTCTATAACCACATACAACAATACTGAGCATGGAAACTCAAACCCATCAGTAATCAGACTACATACCACAGTTATGTGTATGATGGCTCACACTTGTAATCCCAGCACTTGGGAGGCAGAGTCAGGAGGATTTCTCAAAGTTTGAGGCTGAACTCAGGGCCAGTCTGAACTACAAAGTGAGACCTTATCTCAAAACAAACAAACAAATAAACAAAACAACAACAACAACAAAAACAATCATCTGGAACCACAAAAGACCTAGAATAAGAAAAGCAATTCTAAGAAACAAGGAAACAGTGAGAGGTATTATAATCCCGAAACTGAAACTATGCTATAAAGCTTAAAACTGCATGGTACTGAAAAGTAACAGGCCTAAGGATCAATGGAGTAGCTTAGAAGATCCAGAAACTACTCGATACACTGAGCCACTTCATCTTTGACAAAGGGGCCAAAAATCTTCAATGGAAGAAACAGCCTCTTTAACAAATGATGCTGGAAAAACTGAGCTTTAACTTGCCAAAGACTAAAGCTAGACCTAGCTCTTTCACTGTGTACCAAGCTAAAATCAAAGTGGATAACAAAGCTAAATATTACAACAGACACACTAATCCTATTGCAAAATAGGTTAGGTAAAACTCTTGAAGATATTGGCTTAGGGAAAGACTTCATGAACAAAACCTCTAGAGCATGAGCATTGGCAGAAGAAATCAACAAATGAGATCTCATTCTTTTAAAAAGCTTTTGCACAGCAAAGGAAACCACCAACAGATCGAAAAGTCAACCAGCAATATGGGAGAGTCTTTACTAGCTGCTCCTCAGAAGAAGGACTACTATCTAGAATATATAAAGAGTTTACAAAATCATTCCACCCAAATTTAAAGACCCAGTTCAAAAATGGGCATCTGAAATGAACAGATAGTTTTCAGAGGAAGAAATGAGAAGTTAAGTATATGAAGAAATACTCAGCATCATTTGTCCTTTGAGAGATGCAGATGAAAACAACACTGAGACTTTGTCTCACTCCATAAAGAATGGCTGCCATTTCAGAATTAGCCAGGAACAAATGCTGGCTAGGCTGCGCAGAAAAAGGAACCCTTCTCCACTGTTGGTGGGAATGTAGACTCATACAACCTCTGTGGAAATCAGTGTGACAGTTCTCAAAAAGCTAGGATTGGAGGTCCCATTTGACCTGTCCATCGCTCTACTAGGTATATACACAAAAGAATTAGAAGTTTCCTATCACAGCGACTTATGTGCACCCATGTTTATAGCAGCTCAGTCTATTATTGCTAAATCTTGGAAACAACCCAAATGTCCATCAACTGGAGACTGGATAAAGAAAATGTAGTTCTTTATAGAATGGAGTATTACTCTGCCATTAAAAATGACAAGATTGAGTCATTCATACTCAAGTGGACATACCTTCAGGACGTCCTCATAATTGAAATAAATAGGTCACAGATGTGCAAATATTGTATCTTTTTTCTGATATGAGAAAATGAAGATGTAAATGAGTTCTAGTATGTAGAGTTGATATTGTGAAATAGAAGATATGTAAAAGCAAAGAGGGTGCAGGGATAAATAATGAGGGGAAAAGAATGTGACAGTAATAAACAAAAATTTTTTTAAAAGATTATGTGTATCAGGCGTGGTAGGTACAGGGTGAGTGGGAGTGGGAAAAATGAGCATCAAGTCATGTCATATTCTGATACAAACTCAGTTTTGAATATGATGATGATGATGTGTATTCATAATATACCAATAAAGATTTAAAGTTTTAAAAATTCTAATGATGATAACAAAGCAAATAGAGTTCAAATAAAATTGTTCTTTTTTCTACAAGAATCCATCTGAGTTGAAGTATGGTATAGTTTTTATTGATTTCAAATCTTCGTGACACACAAAAGTAAATAATTAAGTTTAAAGTATATCTTAAAACTGCATTAATAAGAATTAACATTAAGTGATTATATCATTAAGTTTTAAACAGGTGGAACTACTTGTGAGCTGGCAAAATACCAGTATAATTATTGGCACAATAAATGACAATAGTTTTACAGAACTAATGATGTATTACAAATAGATTACTTATGCTGGTCCATCTTTATTCAAGTGGCAAAAGAAAAAAAAAGACACACAAAATTCTTGCAATATAACAAAAATATAACAGAAAGAGAACATTGACAAAGGCTTAAAACAATAAAATTAAGAATAGGGCCAGGGATACAGCTCAGTGGTTCCGGTGCCTGTCTTGCAAGCGCAAGGACCCGGGTTTGATCCCCGGTAACCATATACCTATACTGGGTGTGGAGACTCATGCCCAGCAGCAACCAGTACCACATACCACAGTGCCGGACGTGGTTGGCTCACGCCTGTAATCCCAGCACTCGGGAGGCAGAGGCAGGAGGATTGCTGTGATGTGAGTTTGAGGCTGAGCTCAGGGCCAGCCTGAACCACAAGTGAGACCCTGTCTCAAAACAAACAAACAAACAAAAAAAAACCAAAAAAAAACCCGAACAAACAAACAAACAAAAAAACCCCAATAATAATAATAATAAATTTAAAAAAATAAAATTGAGAATAATTTATAAAAGAATAAGTTGTGAGATTAAAGATCTACACAATAAATCAACATTGCATACACTCAGATTTTTTTAGTATATTTTAAACTGTAGTACATATTTTGCTTGAGTAATCAGATTTGACAAATTATGTACAATAACTTAAATAGATTGTTATGACTAATACATTTTAATGTCTCCATTAAATAAAAAAGATCATTGGAAGCAGTTTACAAGCACAGTCTGTTGTATTTTTTTAAATCAATCTATTTTTATGACCTTCAGAAAAACATGAAAAATAATTAACAATACTTTTTATATAGTGCTACTATCTCTTTTTAGGTCAGGAAAAAAGCTTCAAAACAGTTTTTCCCACAGTTTTCTTTTATTTATACTGCAGAACTTTTAAATTAGTCTCCCTCTGTAGCTCAGATTTTGTGATCTCTCTAACATCTCTACCACCTACATTCTTTACCTTCTTTACCAAACCTAGTAAGTTACATTCTGCTCTCTCCAAATATTGTTTTGATTCCAGCCAGAAATGATATAATGAGATATTTGTTTTTACTTGAATTGTTTGACCTATTAAGTACTTTATTTTTATATCTGATATTTTTATATCTAATATTTTTATATCTAATAGAAACTTGAAGTTACAAATTTCCAAAATTGAACTTTTCTTGTACAATCCATTCTAGAACCTGAAGAGGTACCACCATCTGCTTAGTTGGTACAAACGGAAACCTGGAAGTGATCTCTGACACCCCCATCACTAAATAAATCCATCATCCACATCTCATGTCTAACACACCAGCTCTTCCTTCCTTTCCTGAAGCAGTGATATAAGAATGGTATTGGAACACATTTCAGATTCAGAAATGTTCTTTTTCCTACACTCTTTTCTCACTCATATATTTTTATATGAAAAATGAAACTCATAAAGTTTTGTACTTACAATTCTTTAATGTGTTTAAAAATAAAGGATTTTAATCAGTGTGGGAATTTCTCAAAAATCTAGAATTGGAGGTCCCATTTGACCCTGCTATCACCCTGCTAGCTATATACTCAAAAGAATTAAAAGATTCCTTTCACAGCGACTTACATGCACCCATATTTATAGCAGTTCAGTTTGTGATTGCTAAATCTTGGAAACACCCAAAATGTCCATCAACTGGAAACTGGGTAAAGTAGATGTGGTTCTTGTGTAGAATGGAGCAATTCTCTGCCATAGAAAAGTATAAAGTTGAGTCATTTATACTCAAATTGAAATACTTTCAGGATATTAATGTAAGTGTAATAAACAGTTTACAGATGTGTAAATATTATATTTTTTCTGGTATGAGAAAATGAAGATGTAAATGAGTTCTAGTATGTATAACTGATATTGTGACATAGAAAATATTTAAAGGAAAAGAGGATGTAGGAGTAAATAATGAGGGGAAAAATGTGAAAGTAATTTTTAATAACGGAAAGAAATCTTATATATATATAGGAAGTGGGGGTGCAGGGGGAGTAGGGGAAGAGGAAAAATAAGAACAAAGTCATGTGATATTCTGGTACAAACTCTCAATACTGAATGAGATGATGATATGTATTCATAATGTACCAATAAATATTTAATTTTTAGAAAAGTAAAGGATTTTATTACATTATGTGTTGAAATGGTTTTATTGAACTAGATTTCTCCCTTCTTCTGAGTCTTATGATGATCCAATGTCTTTTCTTCTTTTCTTTATTTTTTAATAAATTGAATTTATTGATACATTTTAGGAGTACAGTATAATTGCAGTTCTCATTGACAATTTGTACCTATGCATGCTATAGCTAGATTCCTATTTTTTCTCATTGTTCTGCCCTCCCTTCAACACCCCTGACCTCTGCATACATAAGATTTGTTTCCATTTTTTCCTTATCACCAATTTTTTTCTTTCTTTCCTTTGCTTTCCTCTGACCCTAGTCAGTAACCATTTCCCTTTGAACATTTTCTTCTCATTTGACAATACCTTACATCTCATTTATAGCCTCACTTTTTCACACTAGTGAAATATGATATTTTACACATCTCTGTTCTATTTGTTTCATTTATGAGTATGGCCTCAGGTTCATCTATTTAGCTACAAATGTCTCCAATTTATCATTCTTTATGACTGAGCAGTACTCCATTTTATAGAAAGTGCAATCAACAACAACAATACAATCTCCACTATCCAGGCTACAGTTGATGGATATTTGCACTGTGTCCAAGGTATTACTATTACAAAATGAGCTGCTATAATCATAAGTGCACAGATGTCACTGTGATGTGATGCTTTTAATTCTTTTGAGAACATAGCCAGCAGAGAAATAGATTGGTCAAATGAGACCTCTACTTCGTTTTTTTTTTTGAGGAATCTCCATGGTGGTTGCACCAGTTTACATTCCGACCAATAGTCAAGAAAGGTTCTTTTCTCTCTGCAGCCTCACCAACATTTGCTGTTTGTTGATTTCTTGATACCAGCCTTTATTTGTGGAGTGAGATGAAATCTCATTGTTGTTTTCATTTGCATCTCTGCAAATGATCAGTGATGTTGAACATTTTTCATATGTTTCTTTACAGCAGAAGAGCACCATCTCCTCTTTTCTATCTCTGAACAACCAAGTTTTGCCTTTCTTTCAAGTTCAAGAACTGACCTGTATTTTCAGGCTTCAGAGCCTCTATCCAATGATGCCCTCGTCTTTTACCATTCCCCTATCATACTGAATTCATTTTATTCTTTGGTTTTAACTCCTATTGTCCACTTTATCCCAGTTCAGCGAGTAACACCAGCTGCTTTTAACACAATACGAGTTCCATAGGTAGATGAAATCAACAAGTGTGATGTAAGGAAATATATCATTAAATACACATCTTAATTTTACATAATTCTACATTTCTAATGAATTCCAAATAATCTTCATTCTGCTCCTTCTGATTTTTAACATCTTACATTACCCTTATACATTTCTCAAACAAAAAAATTAATTTGATATATTACTATTAAATAAATACTGGATTTCATTTGGATCTCATGAATTTTCCACTGATTTTTTTTTATATTCTTAGATCTAGTACAGAAAGATGTTACTTTTGATAGTATGGATATTTTTCTCAACTACCTTAATAATTTCCTATGATATGATAAAGGAAAAGAATATAAAGGATGTTTCAGATTTTTGTAATGTGAATATATTACTTCTCAATATTTTATGATGACAGATTTTGCTATTATAGAGTATTTTATTTTTATTTATTTCCTAACTCAAGGTGTATTCATCTTTTAAAGAAAGAAAAAATAAATAAATGTAGTTTCTCTAGGCTATTTCCATAGAAAACATCTTTCGTTGTTTGGAAATATAATTTAGTATTCAATCCTTGCTTTTCTTTTCTTTCTTTGTTACTCTAAGAAAATACAATTTCTTTGTGCTCACACTTTTTAAATACGCCTTAAACTCCAAACACAATGTGTAAAGCAGGGATACATTTCACTGAAAAGTGTTTATATTCTCCTTTTCAGTATTTACAATTAAGAATTTATGTCTCTATGTACTTGCACCACACGCACCGATTCTCTCTGATGGGCGAATGTTCTGCAGAGCAAGCAGGTGTATGAAGAATCGAATAGCAGGATGCGTGAGTGAACGTTACACCAAACAAAGGACGTTTTCTAACAGTCGAATGTCCATTCAAAGGCACCCAAAGAATCACAGGAACTTCACACATCTTAGAGAGAACTACAGAGCCAGTTATACGTTTCTTTCTACAAAAGGCAAAACAAATATCTACCATAAAGAAAGAGATCAAAACCAATGAGATATATTACATTTATTTAGACAAACATTTTAATATCAAATTGCCTTACTAGAATTCTAGTGTTTCATCTAAAAGTAAAAGTCAACAACAGTCTGAACCTTATGTCACACTTCATGCTTAATCATGCATTTGCTGAAATGCAAAAATGTCTAATTCAATAGCGGTGTTTTCTAATATGACAAACAGAACATTTAACTGTAAATTGATGAGGTACAAATTGAGCTTTTATTGAGTAATTTAAAGAAAAATAACAGTTCTTGATAAACCTAAACTTTATTAAGATTTTAATTGTTTTATTTTAGAATTCCGCTATACACACACACACACACACACACACACACACACACACACACATATACACATATATATGTTTCATATAGAGAAACAAGTTTTTTTTGTTTTTTACATATTTCATAAACATTATGTCTGTATATTATGGAAGTAATATACATTTAAATGGAAATAAAATAGCACACTTTATGCCACATGTTTATTTTGGTTCCCACACGACATCAATCATATGGGTAGGAGATGAGTGCTAAGATAACCCGTGAGTGCCTGTAACTACAAATAATATTACACCATATACAGTGTTCCTATACAGATGTACCTATATTAGGTATTAATTTGTAAATTAAATGCATATTTTAACAAAAACTAATGATGAAGGAGAAACATGATAACCATGTGCTGTAATGAAAGCTCTGTGATTGTTGTGTTTCCATGTTGATTTTAGCAATCGCATCATAGGAGTTTTTTCTTTTAAATTGATATGTTTCATCTTCTAAGTTATCAAAAGTACATTTAGCTTCTCTTTTGGTGACCTAAATTTCCATTTCCGATCTCCTGTGTTTTAGGACCATTTTGAAGAGAAACAGAGAGATCATTTGAATCCAAAGCCAGTGCTGTTGTAACAGTTTGTGTAGTAAAATTTTAGATGATGTTTGGCTGTATGAGACAAAAAACCCAGACGGCCAAACAACAGCTAAGAGGGGTTATTGTGCTGCAGCAACTATTTTTTATTTTAAAAATTTCTCCAAACATAACAAAAATACAGTATTTCAAAAGTTTGTACAGAGCAACTACAAATTAATGCACTGAATTAACCCAAATCTTTTGACTTCTCTTAAATTCTTGTAAAACACTGAAAAGAAGAGCTATTTTCAATCTCACCATATAAGAACACCATTACCCTACTAACAAAGACAAAAGATGTAAATCAACATCCTTGATGAATATAGATTAAAAACTCCTCAACAAATCCCCAGCAAATAGAACTAAAAGCATATTAAAATTACTTTACATACTATTACTAAGGGACATTTATTTATAGGGGCTAAAATGGTCCAATACATTAAAAACTACTAATGATGTGATGCATTAGCAGAAAATATTAAAAATTGTATGATAACATCTATAAGAACAAAACATATTTTAATATAATTCAATGTGCTTTCCTAACAAAAATTTTTAAAAATTATAAACAGAACAGAATATAATAATAATGGCTATACAGAGGTGTAAAAATGAAAGTTTTTCTCTTTAGAAAGAAGAAATAATTATATCCTCTCTTACCATTTCTCTATAATGCTATACTGAAAATTCTAGATACCGCAATATACAATGGAAAAAAAAAATGAAACCACCCAAATTAGAAGGAAATAAGTAAAGGCATCCTTTTTATTATATAAAATCTTACGTATTGAAAAACCCAAATATCCATAAAAAAATGTCAGAAGTGCTTAATGAATTCAGTAAACTCGCACTACACAAATCACATATAAAACGGTTGATGGTATAGCTCATTGGTGCCACACCTTGTAAGTTTAAAGTTCTGAGTTTGATGCCCAGTAACACAAAAAAATTTTTAAAAAATTAAAAAAATTAAAGTCATGGGTAAAAATATGTATTTCGATTCATTAACAACAAACTAAAAAAATTTTAAAAAACAATCTTGTTCACAACAGAACTATAATTTAAAAATATGAATATATTTAGGTGCATAGGCTTACAATATAAATACAATTTTAGTATTTTAATGGAAACAATTGGTTACATAGCTCATTATGCAGGCCAAGTTCAATTCCCATACATCAAGAAATATGCAGTATGCATATAGATATATATATATATAGATATAGATATAGATATAGATATGTGCTACTTATATATTTACATAAGCATAATATGAAGAGATGACTTTGTGAAAGAGCTCATTCATACTCATTGCAATTTTATAAGTAATCCAGTTCTAAAACAATCCACAAAATGATTTTCCACCCATATCTTGTTAAATCAAAATGAATTTTTTTCTTTCCTTTGTGTCAATTAAAAATATATATATATCACGGGGCCGGGGATTTAGCTCAGTGGTCCTGGCACCGTCTTGCAAGCTCAGGGACCTGGATTTGATCCCCCGGTAGCCACGTACAACACTGGGCATGGAGACTCACACCTCGCAGCAATCAGTACCATATACCACAGTGCCGAGCATAGTGTTTCACACCTGTAATCCCAGCACTCAGGAGGCAGAGGCAGGGGTATTTCTATGATGTGGATTTGAGGCTGAGCTCAAGGCCAGCATGAACTACAAAATAGCAAGGCCTTGTCTCAAAAAAATTTTTTTTCAGGATATTGTGAATTTTTTGAGACAAGGCCTTGCTACTTTGTAGTTCAGGCTGGCCCTGAGCTCAGCCTCAAACTCACATCCCAGAAATCCTCCTGCCTCTGCCTCCTGAGTGTTGGGATTATAGGTGTGAGCCACCACGCCTGGCACTGTGGTATGTGTCACTAGTTGCTGCTAGGTGTGAGTCTTCACCCCCAGTATTGTATGTGTTTACCGGGATCGAATCCAGGCCCTTGCACTTGCAAGACAGGCACTGGAACCACTGAGCTAACTCCCCAGCCTACTCATTTTTAACATTGTAACAATCATGGTTATACTTTTTTAAATTTTTTTTACTGCTAAGTAAAATGGCAGAAAGAATTCTAATCCTGTATTCTTTTCTTTCAGTTTGGGTCTCTAGGCATTATTTTATGTACAGTGACTTTCCATTATATAGTTTTCAGTTAGTTGATTTGAGGAGACAATCTTATGCTGAGCAAGATTCAGAAACAATATGCTCCTTCATTAATTCCTCTAACATCTTCACTGTGAGACTTGGTTATTCTTGCTATATTATGGATCCTTTACAATTTAAAATGTGTTTGACAGAGAAGACAAGAACATAAATGCCCCCCACTTGCTAGAATAAAATATTTTACTCTTAATTACACAAATCAAAATACATAACACCTAAAGTTGGAGAGTAAGTGTATGCTATTACATTTACATTTTTCATTGTATCTTTGTAATGCATAACACAATGCAATGTGTTCCATACTCGTATACAAGAGATTCTAATCATATCTATGCCCAGTTCTAAAATAACCATTCTACATATATTGATTTTTCATGAATTAATGTATGACAACATATGTAAATAAATAACATTAACATGTCATCATATTTTTTTAAAATTATCTTTATTGGTACATTAAATATACACATCATGATTGCACTCCATAATGGGGATTTGTACCAGTATAAGACACAACTTAATTCTCATTTTTTCCCATAGCCTCACCCACCCTACCACCCCCCCATATATATAAAATTTGTTTCCTTACTTTTTTGTTACAATCTCAACATTGTCCCCTTTCATCTTATTTTAC
>PVIR01033365.1:0-17942 GCA_004026965.1 Petromus typicus | reverse complement strand
GCACTCAGGAGTCAGGCCCTGACGCCCTTTATACCTTATGATCTTCTCCTCCTTCCTCCCCGCCCCCAATTTTTAAATGTCTTTCTTCCTTGCCATTCACATTTTATTGATAAGTTTAAATTGGTAAGCTGATAAACATTAATTACTATATCATTAGACATTATTAAAAATCATTTTGTTAGCCACCTTTACATTTTTATTTCCTTTTGGACAAATACAAAAGTTTTAATAGATCCTTGAGTTGGATCCAGCTCACAGACTGCCATATCCTCTTGGACTCTTAAGAAATGTGAATGATTAAAATTCCACTGCCAGTTTCCTAGGTACGTGTTCTAGTCTTTTTTTTTTTTTTTTGAGACAGGGTCTTGCTTTATAGTTCAGGCTGGCCCTCAGCTCAGCCTCAAACTCACATCACAGCAATCCTCCTGCTCCTGCCTCCCGAGTGCTGGGATGACAGGTGTGAGCCACCACGCCTGGCACTGGTTGCTGCTGGGTGTGAGTCTCCACACCCAGTATTGTATGTGGTTACTGGGGATCGAACCTGGGTCCTTGCACCTGCAAGACAGGCACCAGAACAACTGAGCTAACTCCCCGGCCCTCTAGTCTTTTTCTTACAGAGAATTAAATGAGCATCTGCTACCCACAGGAGATGATTATTATCTGAAAGATGATAAAAGTCAAGGGTCAAGGAGAAAAAAGAGAAGTGGGCAGCTAGCTCAGCAGACCCAGGAAGCTACAGATTCTCACATGCAACATGCAAGGGGACATTAACAACAGGATGTTGACCAAGCACTAAAGAGGTATCTGAAAAGCAGGGATAGCAGCACATTTGTTACCCCATTACTCGGGGGACTAAGGCAGGAGGATCATCACAAATTTAAGGTGAGCCTGGACTAACTAGTGAAACTCTGATTTATAGACAAACAAAGAAACAAACAAGGCCAGGTATCTAGCTCACTGGTTCCAGCACCTGCCTTGCAATAGCAAGGGCCTTGGGTTCGATCCGGTAACAGCATACAACAGTGCCGGACGTGGAGACTCACACCCACCAGCAATCAGAACCACATACCACAGTGCCGGGCGTGGTGGCTCACACCTGTCATTCCAGCACTCAGGAGGCAGAGGCAGGAGGATTGCTGAGAGTTCCAGGCTGAGCTCAGGGCCAGCCTGAAGTACAAAAAAGTGAAATCCTGTCTCAAAATAAAAAAAGAAACAAACACACACAGTACGGAGCCCATGTTACCCGTGTGCTGGCTCACAGAGAGAACTGGTGCTTATGGAGATTACATTTGGAGTAGTTCTGCAGCAGTTGTATTTTGTTTCAAGGTTTGAGCCAACAGGACATACAGTTCTCAATGGCAGATGAAGCCCCATCTGGGAAGGAGAGACACTGGGCTTCTCCCAGGCTCTGCTCAGAGCTCCGCCGTCTCTGGGCCATCTCTGCACCCCAGGGTTTGGGAGGTGGCCCAGTTCCTCCGCAATAACCCTAGTGACTTGGCTCTTTCCCTTATGCTATTGCTACTTTCCCTCCTTTCAGCTAGGAGCTCCAAATACAGGCTACTTGGATAAAGCTAAATCATACAGTGCGTTTTGGCCACGCCCAGGCTCAGAGTGAGGTTGGTACATCACAGTGGCAGGATCCAGCTCTGAAGTTTATCCAATACTGCGTATTTCAATGGTTTTTTCTTTTGCAATTTGGGCTGTTTTGAGACAGGCTGTCATTATATAGGCCAGGTTGGCTTGGAGCCCAGTCTCCTGAGAGCTGGGATTACAGGCATAAGCCAAAACGTCTCTGAAATATTTGTCTTTCAACACAAACGGAATGAAATACATAATGTTTTTATTTGACAGAAGTTGCCATAGTGTTTTGAATCAATTCTTTCGCCCAGAGAGTTGAAAGATGCCAGGTGTGGCGGTACATGCCTGTGATCTCAGCACCTGAGAGGCTGAGGCAGGATCGACATCAGTGTGAGGTCTGCCTGGGCTAGAGACCTCAGAGTGAGCTCAAGGCCAGTCTGAACTACATAGTGAGACTCTGTCTCAAAAGAAAAAAAAAGTCAAAAGAATGATGGAACACGCAATATAGTATTGTGAGGGAGATTAATATAGCTCTTATTGTAATACTTTTAAAAATATTTATTTTAACATTACATCATACATTTTAATCACATCGTGTATATCTGCAGTGTTTGGATGAAGCCAGAAGTTGCATATTTATTAGCAAAAATCTCAGGAATCTAATTAATCCCTTAAAAGAAGACATTGCATTTGTTTCAAATTCATCTGCCTTGATTCAGCAAGCTAAAACAGTGGAAAACAATCTCAGGATGGTGTTTACGTTTTTGAAAAAGCGACGGCTCAGTGGGTAGACGAATAAAATCTAAAAGTTGTCCAACTCCAGGAATGAGATCCTCAATTATAAAACCAACTCGTGATATGTCAGGAGAATGGTAAAAAAAGATTTATTGAAAAACTAAATTTAAAAGGATGCTACTGGAAGCTATGAAAACTCCCCATCACCCCACTAAAGGTTCGAAGGACAGATTAAAAAAAAAAAAAAAGACAAGACAAGATCTCAGTGTACAAATGGGAGCCCAGGGCGGCCAAAGCTCTTAGCTCTTAGGCTAAGACACCCGCTCCCAGAGCTGCCACTATGTATTGATCATGCAGCTCTACACAGGGAAAAGGGCGGAGCAGGGAACAGTGAGGTGGAACGCACTGATGTGTGCAGAGTCCTAGCAACAGGAACAAGGCAGTCTGGTAAGGACAGATCATTGAGTCATGGGAAATTTGTTTCTTCCCATGGACTGACTTTCGCCTCTATGGGAGTTCTCTGTACCAGCCATATTCCGCTTAGCTGCCATCCAAGATGTCACGGATCACTGAGACACCTCACTGTGACCAGTGGTGTGGGAGTTGTTCTTTTTCCACACACCAGATGCTGGCTCTTCCGGCAGCCATTGTCAGCTGATAGGCAGATTCAGGCTTTTACTATGAAACGCCCTCGGAGTGGGCTCCACCGGGGGCTTCTGTTGGGAGGCAGTGTTACCTCGGAAAAGGAGCAGCACCTGGAAACCAAAGAGATGAAGTTTTGATTCCCACTCAGTGGCTCCTGAGCAGAGCTGGGCACATTGTCCGGCCTCTCTGAAAATGTCCACTTTCTGTTCAGTGAGTTGAGAAGGAGCATCGACTCTGGCTTGCTGTTCCGAGGCTTAAGCGAGCTAATAACGTTCAGGCGAACTCAGGACCTGGGCCGTGACCGCACTGTGACACTCCGCCGGCCCCTTCCCAGCCGCACCTCGGCTCCTGCAGGGGCGCGGTTCCGCTTCCCTGTCGCCTGGTCGCCTGTGCCAGCGCCTCGCTGCCCACGGAGGCAGCTGGATCATCACTTTTCTGTGGCTGTAACGAGACAGTGAAGATAAGCCACTTGCAAAGACAAAAGGCCAGTTGTGGCTCCCGTTTGGGGGGTGTCGGCGCGGGATTTATCACATCCACCGCGTGTGATGAAGTAAAGGAAACCAGCCCCGCACTTCATCATCAGCCTGAGAGCAAAGGAGGGAACAGAGGGGTCCTGTAACCCGCTTCTCCTCGCCCCTCCCCCTCCCCCTCCCCCTCCCCCTCCTCTCCCCCCCCCCTGCTCCTGCTCCTCCGGGGAAACAGCAGCGCCGCCTTCCAGACCTGCAACACCGCGGCCTGCGGAGGACACTGGACGTCCAAACCCGGGTCCAGCTCCCCTCAGTTAGCGTCGTGTGCGAGAGCTCAGCTCGGCCTCGGGAAGCGCTAACCCTGCCTGCGCTTGGCCTCCGTCCCTGTCCCCGGGCCTCAGCTCCGCGCTGGAGCCACTAGAGCGAGCAAATGCTTTCCCGTCGCTTCTGATTAACCAATTTCTCACCGCACGATCACAGCTTGGAAACGCTTTGTCTGCAGGCTGACACGTTACGTAATAGAATTCTTCTTGTCATAAATGGTTATACTCGTAGCCTGGAAGAAGCAGTGGAAAGGCACACGAAGGCAATGTGCAGGGATCCGCTACGGATCAGAGCCTTCCTCACCTACCTAACTCTGAAGTTGCACTATTTTTTTTTTCCTTTTCAGCCCAGAGCAATCCAGTCTGTCTCTCTCTGTCTCTCTCTCTCTCTCTCTCTCTCTCATTGAACTCAGGATCTTGTGCTTTTTTTTTTAGGTTTTTTTGAGACAGGGTCTTGCTTTGTAGTTCAGGCTGGCCCTGAGCTCAGCCTCCAACTCACATCACAGCAATCCTCCTGCCTCTGCCTCCCGAGTGCTGGGATTACAGGCGTGAGCCACCACGCCCAGCACTGTGGTATGTGGTACTGGTTGCTGCTGGGGTGAGTGTCCAAGCCCAGTATTTTATGTGGTTACTGGGGAATCGAACCCGGGTCTTTGCTCTTGTAAGACAGGTGTCGGAACCACTGCGCTAAATCCCCGGCACCAGGATCTTGTGCTTTTGAGGTGGGGCGGTGCCGCTGAGCTAAATCCCTACCCCTCCATTCTACCTTAAGACAAAAATTTTATTCTAACACCCATTCTCAAACCAAAAACATTCTGCTGCTCTTTTCAACTTCTCTTATCAAAAATATATTCTTCTACTTACAACTTCCTTATCTTCTTTCTTCCTTATTTATTGGTTCTTTTCTGCCATGTCTTTATTTCCTGCCTTAAGTTTAAATTTCGAGACAATCCTTCCAAAACATATATCCAAATTAGATGAAATTATCTGTTCTCACTAAATGAAAAATTGTCTTAAAATTTTCCTCATCCCCAAATAGTTTAATTATCTTTTTTGCATATATAATTTCATATATTAAATAAAAATTTTTAACATAAATTTCTGTGAAGACCTAGCAAAAAACCAATCTTGAATCATTTGGTATGTACCAAGAACTTATGAAGACATAGTTATTAACAGACTCGAATACATAGTCTTTTCTATAAAACTTAAGAATCCAAGAATCCTTGAACTCATATTCAGCAACTGATAAATCAATGCTGAGCTTACTCAGAAATGATTTGCACATTTAATGAGTATTCACTGCTTAATTTAAAACAACTTTAATGCCTTAATTATGTACAAAATTTATTTACAAATGTGTCCCATTTATATTTACCTAATTTATTTATTTTTAACAATTACTCATGAAAGCTGAAATATTAGACAAATACGATCATCATTTTGAGTTATTTCAGAACCCACAAAATTCTCTAATAGCCAAACTCCTGTTCTTATCCCCAGGAAGTGATGGATGCTGTGTCGCCCTCCATGTATATGATTTGTTCTTCAATTAAATTATACTCTCGTGGCTTTGAACATTTAGCAGGTATGAATAATCCTGCCCCACCAACAGACTCAGATAAAAATATGACAATTCTGAAGACATCTCAATTTTGTTTTACCAATGAAATAAAAACCAGCTTCTGTATTTAAAATTTACTTTAATCATGTGAACCTGAAGGTGTTTGGGCTAATTACTATAATTTAACACATTTGGGAGGGTTGAGATAAGGTCTCACTATGTAGTGCAGGCTGTCCTTGAACTTACTAACTGGCCTCAAGGTCATGGTGATTCTCCTGCCTCAGCCTCTCAAGAGCTGAGACTACACCTTTGCAATATGTCTGACAACCTTAACAGCTTAAATTTATGTCAGTGCTCATATATCTGTAATCCAATTTGAATAAAATTCTTTATGGTATTTTACTAGGCAGACACAACGTACAATAGGCATAACACACATCAATACACAGACAAAATTCTACCAATGTCCATTTTAGGAGTTTTGTCATGAGACAGAAAAATAAAATAACGTAAAGTTACCAGTCACAAAAGGGTGGTTTAACTCAAATTGAACTTCTGACAAAATGGAGTAAGTTAAGGTCAGCTATTGACTTTCCTTTGTCCGTGTATGAGCCAAATTTTGGGGTGAAACAGACCACATAGCAGCTTGGCTTTTAAAACAAACATCTGCGATCCCAGCACTTTGGGAGGCTGAGGCAGGAGGATAGCACTTTGGTAACACACACACACACACACACACACACACACACACACATCTCTTTTATCTATTTTCCATAGTTTTAGTTCCAAATGAGTGTAGGAGTCAATGCTTTGATGCTTCTATTTTAGACAGCACTGGCCGAAATAGCAAATCTCTGAGCAACCTTGAGTTATAAAATGAGTTATGGCAAAAATGAACATTCAGCGGCCTTCTAAAAAGAGGCGCCTCCAGATGGCCCCACCCCTTCTCCCCACTAAAATTTGGCCTCTGTTCTCAAATACAAATTTTTAAAAATAAAGATCTGAAATTCCATGCTTTTTGTTTGTGTAGGGTGCGAGGGCCATGGACCAGCTAGTTGGTGTTCTACCTACCTAATGATTCCGGTTTATGAATGTATACGTTTTACTTACAATCACCTAAAATTGAAGTCACAGTTAGTGCACTGTGGTGCACTCCACAGTTCATCTAGTAGTATTGTACCCATGTTGCTTTCTGGGTTCTGTAACTTGCCATGGTCCTGCCCAAGGGCACTGCAGTGGTCAAGAGCGCAAGGAACTTCGTGCATGCTTTTCAGTTCTTGAAAGTGTAAAATCATTCCAAAATAAAAGGCTGCACGTGTTCCTCTCTCCTGAAGCAGGCTTTCCCGCATGTGGGAGTACAGCTCATTACCGGTGTCTGCCTCCAGGCCCAGCGCCCCTGACGGTGATTCGCACAGGAAACCAGAAGCACAGCCCGAGCCTCCTGCAGGAGGGAGGTCCGCCAGGGCAAGCGCCGCGCTCCTCCGTGCGCCCCTCTCCTGACCCCTCCTTCCTCTGCTGCACTGTGACCCCTCCCTCGCCTTTTCTCCCGTCCCCGAAACACCCGTCTCAGCCGTGGCCCGTAGCTTTACTCTTCGTTGCAGGAAAATGTCACGAACGAATCCCCGTGTGACATCTTGACTCTGGCTCGCTATCACCTCGCCAAGCCGGTCGCGTCCGGTCGCAGCTCTCGGCGTCCTCGAGCCCTCGTCCTTCTTGACCGTCCATGCGCTCGCAGCTTCTAAAAGCGCCTTCAGGAGCCGGTGTCCACCGCGCTGCCAGTTTTCTCCTGCGGCACTGATGTGTCCCCTCCCATCAGCCAACTCTGGCACCAACTTGAGCGCGTGCAGACCACAAGAACCCCCCCCCCATGGGCGACAGCTTCTCCCTCCCTCCTGGAAGGGGTCACTCTGGAGCCGCCTGGCTCCGGGTTCAGCCTGCTGTTCCCGCTTGGGAGACACTGACGCAGGATCCGCGTGAACAAGCCCGGACTTTTCCCCAGGAGCTCAGCAAGAGCTTCTTCCCAGGCGGCGCTGTAGGACCAGCGCGCCCCCTGCCGGTGCCCTGGAGCGGCGGCGGTTGCTGCCGGCGGGTCCTCCGCTCCCGGAGCTGCGCCTGGGTGCAGTCGAGGTCGGGACCCCGAGGGCGGCGCCTGCTTCTCCGGCTCCGGCCCCGGGGTGGGTTCCTGCTGTTTGTTTAACTCTCCAAGGATACTTGGGTATTTGCCAACTTTTGTTTGGCACGAGAAAAGCTGCTGTATGGATTTGCTTAGGTCCTGAAAGAAATTAATCTTCATTTGTCCAGAGCAAAGAAATGCTGGAGACCACAACGAAGAGTGACATGACACGTTTTTAATTCGATCAGAAACTGTCGAATTATCTTCCAGAGGGCCATTTCCCATTAGCTCTGGCTTTTACAAACGGCCGGGTTTCTCCATATCCTTGCCAGTATTTGACGTTATCACTATTCTGCATCTTAGCCGTGCTGAGATATGTAAGCAATGATATGTCTGCGGTTTGAGCTTGGATTTTTCTAGTCAGTATGGTGTTGAAAGTCTCCGTTGTTTATCTGCCATCTGTATATCATCTCTGATACTGCGACCGTGTGTGCCTTTGGTTCATCTTTTCAGGAGATTTTTTTCTTTTTTTCTTGTTAAGGTTTGAGTGTTTTCTACATTCTAGAAAACAAGGACTTTGTCGGATACATGATTATAGATATTTCTTACCTGCTTTCACAGAGCAAGTTCATTTTGATGAGGTCAGCTCACCATTTTCTTCTTAAGAATCACGTTTCCGTGTTAGTTTTAAGAATTTTTTGCCCAGGTCTAAAACTCAAAGATTTTCTCCAATATCCTACAGCTTTACATCTTTACAATTAATTCCGTGGACCATTTGTAGTCAGTTTTGTAGAAGGTATGAAGTTTAGGTTGAGCCTCTCTCCTCTTCCTCAGCTATGCAAAACCACTTCTTCCAGCATCTTTCGTAGACATCTGTCTTTCCTCTATTGAATTTGTTTCATTTCTTTGTTGATAAGTTAATAGCTGTATTCACATGGATCTTTCCCATATTCTATTTTGCTCCACTGACCATGTGTTTGTCTTTCTGCAAACACCACACTATTTTGATGACTGCAGTTGAATAAGCTGTAACACTGGGGATGGTTTGTCTCCTACTTTATTTTTTATGGATCTCTTGGTTTTTGTATAAATATTAGAACAAGGTTGTATACCTCTTCAAAGAAACTTGAGCAGTTTTAATAGAAATTGCATTAAATGTGTTACACAAGTTAGGCTGACAGTGGCTGCTGGTGGTGTCACGTGTGGAGAAAGCCAAAGGGCCCTCTGTGTGCTGGAGATTGGAAAGATCTAGCCATGGGGAAACTGGAGCTCGCTGCAGAGACCGCTGGAGTCCATTAGGAAGCTGGCAGGTCTTCATTGGAAGGCCTCTGAGATGTCGCACAGTCGCACTGGAAGCCTGGAGATGGATGTCCAGGAGTGATGGTACAAGCCATACACAAAGACAGAAGTGAGACCGCTTTGTTCTTTGCTTTTTCATTCTATCCACTCACACCTGGGGTGGGTGTCTTCATTACTTTGCTCATTGCTGAGATAAAATACTCAACACTCAAAGGAGGACAGGTTTATTGGCTCACAGTTTGTACAAGTTTCAGTTCATAACCAGCTGGCTCTGCAGCAGGGTGCCACGGCAGCCAGTTATAGAAGAGGAGAAATAGTTCATGGTGGGCAGAAGGCAGCAAAACAAAAGCAGGCAAGGAAATGTAACAGTCTTTCTGCCCCTTTTATCTTATCCCAGCTACTCAGGGCGGGTAGCACTCACACTCTTAATCCTAGTGCCCCCGATCCTAGTTTTGCACAATGAATCAGTTCCATCCTCAGACACTCTAGACCCAGCCACTTCCCACAAAACTCCACCTATAACCGCATGAGGCTTTGGAAGGACAACAAAACACAAGATATTTAGTCCTCCTCTAACAGGCTCCAAAGCCCTATACAGAATCAGCATTGCTGAAAAGTCCAAGTCCAAAGTTTCCCCTGAGATTTAAGGCATACTCTTAGCTGCAAAACAAAAAAACACCTCTTCCAAATTGAATGGCACAAGATAGACATTTCCTTTCCAAAGTTACAAACAGGAGGATAATAAGGAATAGGAACAAAGTAAGACCAAAATCCAGTTGGGCAAACATTAATGTCCCATTGCAGCATCCTTGGCAATCTGTGGGAAGTCGTGAATGCCCAAGAGCTTAAGTGGCTCCATCACTCGGGTGCTGACTGCGGTTGTACCTCCCAAGGCTTCTGTCTTAAGCCAGCTCTGCTTTTGCTATTCTAGGTCTCTCGTGGTTCCAGATGAATTTTTAGATTATTTTCTCTAGCTCTGTGAAATATGCTACTGGGATTTCAATCAGTGTCACACTGAATCTATACCATAGTTGTGGGAGTATAGCCATTTTAATGATATTGGTTCTTCCTACCCAGCAAGAAGGGATGTCTTTTCATTTTCTGCTATCTTCTTCTATGCCCTCTTTCAAAGTACTGTAGTTTTCAGAGTAGAGGTCTTTCACCTCCTTTGTTAGATCGGTTCCTAGATATTTCATTTTTTTGATGCTATTCTGAAAGGAATTGACTCAATTTCTCTTTCAATGAGTCTGTTATTTGTGTATAAAAGTGCTATTGATTTTTGAGCATTGACTTTGTATCCATCCACGCTACTTTACCAATTAAGTCTAGCACTATGTATGTAGTTACTGGGAGATCGAACCCAGGCTCTTGCGCTTGTAAGGCAGGTGCCGGAACCCCTGAGCTAAGTCCCTGACCCTATTTCTTTTCTTTCTCCTGTCTAATGGCTATGGCTAATGTCTCCACCACTATGTTGAACAGGAGTGGTGAAAGTGGACATCTCTGTCTTGTTCTTGACCTTAGTGTTAAAGGTCTCAGTTCTTTAGAAGAATAAAGTGAGAGGGACAAACCTTTTTCCAGATAAGGAGGGGCAGAAGCTGTTGCAGTGGTCACTGTCACTTTCCTCAGCCTTGTACTTAATTGTCCACCTGATTCTTGGTAACTCTCCACCTCAGGCTCCTGTGAATCTGACCAAGGTCTGGTCTAGCTTGGACCCAGTCCCTCCCTTGCTGCCTGCTGTCTTCTGCCTGCTTTGCCTGGTTTCAATATTGCTATGATTAACCTTATGCTACAGTTTGCTTCTGTAATTCAGGAGGAACCAGCCATTTTCTCTCGAAGCTCAGGCTGGAGCCCCTGCCGGCAGCAGCAGTTATGAAGAATTTCTGCTGAGCTCCAGTTATGTAGAACTCCTGAGTTTCTTTATCACCAGTTCACCGGGTGTTCCCCGGACATCTTGTTAAGTTTTATGTTACTGAATCTTGCAAACAAGATCCATAAACAAACTGGGATAGGAATCAGGAAGTACTGCAAGGCCTGTCCAAGAACCACCACCCCCCTAATCTCTTCTGTTTTCACCTATGCATTGCCTACTTTGTATTGGCTTCACAATAAAAAGAGCTGTTAAGTCCTCCCAGGCTGTTCTCCCTGCTGGAACTCATCCCCGAGTGCCTCGTTTCCTTCTACGACACCGACAGTCAAGTCAGTGTCTGGAATCCCCACTACCCTGACACAGATGCAGGAGAATTATAAATTCAAAATCAGCCTGGATGATTCAGCATGTCCCTGGCTCTGAACTTAAATGTTAAATTAAGCTGTGAAAAGACCTGAACTGGTTCCTGTTCCAGTACAAAAAAAAAGTTAGACTTAGAGATTAAGCATACATTTATTTTATGTTTTTATATACTTCTCGTTATGCCAATGGTACCTCATGCAACTCTTCAGAGAGTCTCTAATTGTGATTTAACCCATTCAATTACAGACAGATCATGTGTGGGAAGTTGTTTCTTCATTTGCTGAGACAGGAAAATTGCAAATAAAAGCCCAGCCTAGGCATTTCACCAAGACCCCTTTTTCCACAAGTGCTGGGATGTGGAGGCACAGGCCAATCCAAGTCTCTAGGGAGACTGAGGCAGGAGAGCCAAATTGCAGGCCTACTTGACCTACATAGCAACCCTGCTGTCAAAAAAAAAGAAAGAAGAAAAGGCAGGGGACATAGCTCATTGGTAGAGCCCACCTCTAGTAACTAATAACGTCTAATATGAAAAACAAGTAAAAAAGTGAAAAATAAACACTTTCAAAGAACTGTGCAGTAAGGGTACCACAATGCTGGATCATCAATCTGGTGTCAGGCTGTAGCCTCAGAGACGTTCCGGGTTTAAAAACCAAACTCCAGGCTTCAAAAGCAACTTTGTGACCAACGTGTGAAGGAACCTCGAACGATTGAGAGAGCTGATTGGCCCGGGAAGGTCCCGCCCACAAGCTCGCCGACCAATGACTGAGCGGCAAGAGTGTGGCGCGCCTCGGGCTGGCTACTTAAGCGAGGGCTGCGTGCTGTTGCGGCAGGTTGGTTTCTGGCGCCGCGGCTCCGGGAGTGCGCGAGTCCTCCTGCAGCCATGTCTAGGCCGGAAGCAGGGGCCAACGCCTCCCCGGGGGTCGCGGATTCCCGACGCAGCTCCACGGTGGCCCCGGCCCCGGATAGGAGGCCGGCTGCGGAGGTCCCGGGTGGAAGAGGTCGGAGTGGGAGTCGCGGCGGCCGAGGGGCCGGCTGGAGGGAGCCGTCTGGCGCCCCAGAGGCCGTGGCCGGTGGTCGCGGGGAACCGCCGCTCTGCTTCGCCGTGAGGAGCCACCTGGTGGGCGCGGTGGTCGGTGAGTGGGGCCGGCGGGGCGGGCTGGGCCCCTCCTGCGCCCGCCTCCAGCCGCTGCGCTCCTGGGAGATCCCAGCCTTCGCCTGGGCCATGCGAAGACCTTTAAGCGCCACAGTATCATTTCATGCACCTTTTAATATTTTATAGAAATGTTTTAGGGAGCGAAATTCCTACACATTATGAAATCTTTGAGATGAGGAGGAATGCTAAAAAGATCAGGGTTTCTGACGGTGTACCCCGAAGAGCAACAAAATAAAATCGATTTGAGTACCTACCAGAGATGTCGGTCCAAGAAGAGGTACTGGTTATTAACGTGGGGCTGTGCAGAGCATCAGCCATCTCTTTTGCGTGGTTTCTTTAACTTTATGTGATAATTCATCCGTTGGGAGTCGGCATTTTATTTTTGTACGTGTTGAATTTTACACGTTGGTTTTTTTAAAGATGCATTTCGATATTGGAATGATTCCCCGTTTATTACCCTGGAGACCGAGTATTGCCTGGTGCCGTGGTTCAGGCTATAATTTAGGAGGCAGAGGCAGGAGGCTTGCAAGTTCCAGGCCAGCCTGGATGATTTAGAGAGACCCTGTCTGTTAATAAAATAAAAAGACTGGAGATGTCGATCATCGTGCTCTGGTTCAATCTGCCCAAAGTAACATGCGTTGCAAGGTCTTGCTCATCTCTTGGAGGTCTTGTCTTTTTTTTTTAACTTGAGAAAATGAACAGATTTTGTGGGCTGCCATTGCATAGTCCATTATAACCCTAATTGCTAACCAAGACTGAGATTCATTAGCCCCTCCTGAGGCTCAGGCACAAGAGATCTGGGGAATGATGCTCCATAAAAGAGAGGCCCTGGGTTTGCAGTAAAAATCAGGTCTCAGGATTTACTAAGCAGCTGGAAAGCATAGGCACTGTCGGACAGTATCCTCGTTTGGTTTGGGTCTGAATCCATTTTTTTTCTTTGTCTTTATTTCGTGCTGAGAAGCAAACCTAGGGCTTTGTAAATACTACAGGCTTACACTGCCAGTAAACTACATCCCTGGTCTAGGATCCAGTTTGTTTGTTGGTTTGGTTTGTTGGTTTGTGGTGGTGGTCCTGGGAGTTGAATTCAGGGCTTTCATACTGAGCTGCCTCTCTGGTCCTTTCTCCATACTTATTTTGGGGACAGGGTCTAAATCCCCTAGACTAGCTAGAACTCATGGACATCCTGCCTCTCGTCTTCCAGAGCGCTGAGGATCACAGACAACAAATTATTTTTTTTATTGTAGTAAATCAATTCTTTTTTTTTGGGCAGTGCTGGGGACTAAAGTTGGGCTTCAACGTGCTAACCGAAAGTTCTGCCATTACTGGACAGTGCCAGCCCTACCTTACTAATTCTTAAATACACAGCACAATGTTAATGATAAGCTCTGGGTTGTAGCTCAGACCCCTAAAATTTGCAAGGCTAAAACTATCCCCACTAAATAGCTCCCAATTTCTCCCTACAACCCTCCCTGGAAACTGCTACTCTGTGATCTGGACTTGATCATATAAATATACCCAAGAGGCGTAAAGTGATTCCCTCTTGTGATTATTTATCAGAGTGTATTGCCCTCAAGTTTTATCCGTGTTGTAGCATGTGACAGGATTTCCTTTTAACGCCAAGCAATGTCACTTTATTATTTTGTACATATGCTCTGTTGTGTTTATCCACTTAACCCTTGATGAAAGTGGTTGCTTGTTTTTCCTTTTTTGGTGCTGTATCTAGAGACATTCTGTCCCTGAGCTACACGCACTGTCACATCCACCACCAACATTTTTAAGTGTTGAAAATAAATTGTCCAGTATCTTGAGGACATCCTCATAGTGAAAATAAATGGGTCACAGATGTGTAAATATCGTATCGTTTCTCTGGTATGAGAAACCGAAGATGTACATGAGTTCTAGAGTATATGATAGATATTGTGAAATAGAAAATATTCAAAGGGTGAAGGGGGTGGGGGTAAGTAACGTGTGGAAAGAAAAAATGTGATGATTAAAAAAAGGAAACAAAACTTATTTATATAGGCAAGCGGAGAGTTGTAGGGTGGGAAAAATGGGGACTGGGAAAAAATGAGAATTAAGTCAATGGCATAGGTACAGATTCTCAGTGGCAGTTGTGATCATGATGTGTATATAAAATGTGCCAATATAATCAATTTATTTTTTAAAAAGAAAGTAAATTGTCCAGACTGGCTTGAACTTGGGATTCTCCAGGCTTGGCCCCCTGAGTAGGCATACTACCAAGTCCCTTGACTCTGGTGAATTGTGTTTCTATGAATATAGGCATGCAAGTATCACTTTGACATCCTGTTTTGAGTTCTTTTAAATGTATATCCAGCAGTGGGATTGCTGGATTATATAATAATTAAAAAATTGTTTGGGCTAGGAATGTACCTCAGTGGTACAGTGCCTTCCTGGCAAGTGTAAGTTCCTGAGATCTATTCCTGGAAAAATTTTTTAAAAAAATTTTTTTGGAGGATCTTCCATATTGTTTTTCAAGATAACTGTAATGTCCCAACAATGCACAAGGGTTCTATTTTCCTCTCATCTTCACCAGTACTCGTTAAATTTGTTTTTTATAATGGCCAGCCTAACAGGTAAGAAACAATACCCTGTTGCAGTTTCAATCTGCATTTAGTTGATTAGTTGAGCATCTTTCATGCCTATCACACATTGATTTCATAGGGAAATTGTCTGTTCAGTTATTTGCCCCACTTTTAAATTTTGTTTTGAATCAGGGCCTCGCTACACTCCCCGGGATAGCTTTGAACCTGGGATCCTCCACCTCAGACTTCCTTTCTTGGGATGATTTAGGGATGAGCTACACAAAGTTCTTTGAGGGGAGTAGGTAGATCCCATTTATTAACTTCATCTTATATATTCCTTTAAAAAAATACAGGTCGTGGTGGATCAAAAATAAGAGAAATCCAAAGTACAACGAATACCAAAATTCAGGTAAATCGTCTACGTTCTTACACCCTTCAGCACCATTCACCTAATTGTAGCTTCTATTCAGCTGTTAACTTACTGCCATGAGTTACTGAAGTTCTTCCTTCTGCGAATTTGTCTATACTGTAGTTTTTGCTGTGAATCTTGGAGCTGAAATTGCTTTAGATACAGTCTCTATTTAAGAGTATCTCTGTGGGATAGTCTTTTGGGATAGTAGCCCAAAATTACTCCCTCAGACCTTGACATAGTCCTGTGTATCTTAGTGAAACATCGTTCACTGCATTCTCAAACCAGAAGCCTCATACCGTCTTCTGTGATACTTGTCTGTGTGCCCCCCGCGTCGGCATCCGGGACTTGTCCAGGGGAATCCTCTCAGGCGCGTTCTCCCTTAACCATCCATCCTGCACTGTGGTCAGAGCAACCTTTCTGAAACATGAAAGGGTGAGTTCATCTTCCTGTCCACACAGACACGTTGCAAAGTATCATCCCACCGGGGCCCACCAGACCCAACCTGTTTTAACATCTCTGCTTTTTTGATCTACCTCTTTCCTGACATTTTCCTGTCTTAAGTGTCTCCTTATGGGAAACTTCCTCGTCTTTCAGGTAAGTTAAGTTAGTTGTCACTTCCTTGGGGAGGCACGAAGCCTCCTCTCCCTTTGTGTGTAAGTGTCCCTTTTCCTTCCTCCCAGCAGCGTGCACTTTCTTTATTCCTGCATTTACAGAAACAGATGAACACTGAATCACCAGCCTAAGACAGCATTGGTGTATTGAATTATTTCCCAGATCAATACCAAATAAATGAGGCTATCTGGAATTGTACATGTTTAAAGGTGTTACTTACAGATTCGTTCTTAATATTAAAACATCAGTCACGTGGAGAACTTAATCACCGTGACAATATACGTGTATAAGACAGGGTCCTATCAAGTGGAAACTTTGCATATGTGACCTGACATTTCAAAGCCATTTTTTCAAACAGTGTCACTGTGTAATTCAGGCAGGCCTTAAATTCACTATGTAGCCCAAGATGGCCTTGAACTCAGGGTGATCCTCCTGCCTCCGCAGCCCAAGTGCTAGGGCTGTAGGCACAGACATGTCCAGCTATGCCCTACCAAAACAGTTTTATCTACCTGTCATGTATTTCGACCCACCCCAGCTCAGTGGTTCGGTAAACAGCACCATTTTATTGGTAGGAGAACCCAGACTTAAAGTACTATCACCTGGCAGGTGAACACAGTGGTCCCCAGCCTCTTTGGCACCAGGAACAAATTTTGTGGAAGACAGTTTCCGCGGACTAGAATCAGAGGATGATTCCATTACATTAAATGTATTATGTATTATCTATTATGATTATTACATTGCAATATATAATGAAATAATTATACAACTTACTACAGTGCAGACCCAGTGGGAGTGCTGAGCTTGTTTTTTACAACTCTAAGCTACTTTCTAGGAGTGATAGGAGACAGTGATAGCCACAGTACATCGCTTATGTCCAGTCTACTCCATAATCTCGTTTTGGTTGCTATCACTACAGAAAGCCTTACTTCATAAAGATAGGATGTTGGAAATGAAAATAGGATTTTCAGAGCTTTTGTGGCAATCTCAAAAAATATTCCACCTCGACCTCAAGCCACATGGTATAGACATTTGAAGTTGTCTCAGACATACTTTTTAGGCCCCCATCATTTCCTGTCTCAAGCAGTCGATCCTCTTCTAGGACGCACCTAGTTGATTCACCTGGCCTAAATGAGTTCCAGATCTATTCCTTTCCATTTTGGGGTCTTCCTTGTTTGGGAAGTAATGTCCAAACTCTTCTGAAAGCCGAGATACTTGATTATGCACTAGGCAGGAGAAAGAAGGCCCTGGAAATCTCTCCCCAAATCTCTGCTACTGTTCCAAACCCAAGAACTGCCAGTGCCCACTCCTTATCCTTGCAATTCCAATGCCACTTAAATGCACCCACTTCACGCACTGAATGGAACACAGCTGTCACCTTCCCTGAAGTGACATACAGAGTTTGTTGAATACACTGAATATGTTGCCCAAGTAAGTAAGTTTTGCAGCTTGTTCTATGCCCCTGTAACATGCTCCCTTGGGGGCTGTTTTTCTAAGAAGAAATCACTAGAGTGGCTCTGGTAACTCAAACGCTCTGGCCTGTGATCTGCCTCTAGAAAGCCACCTGTCTTGGATAAGAGAAGATGTGTACTCTGCATCGGTCTCTGAGTTAATGGCATGTGTTCAGTGTAGTTAATAATTTTAATCATATCTTGGAAAACATTGTTAAGATCAGGTGGTATTTTTGGCCAGGGATTTAGCTCAGTGGTTCCAGCACCTGTCTTGCAAGCGCAAGGGCCCAGGTGTGATTTCCCCAGTGACCACATACAGTACTGGGCATGGAGACTCATGCCCAGCAGCAATCAGTACCTCATACCACAGTGCTGGGCGTGGTGGCTCATGCCTATCATCTCAGCACTTGGGAGGCAGAGGCAGGAGGATTGCTGTGATGTGAGTTTGAGGCTGAGCTCAGGGCCAGCCTGAACCACAAAGCAAGACCCTGTCTCAAAAAAAAAAAAAAAAAAGATCAGGTGGTATTTTTCAGCTAGCCAGCAGCTCTTTCTGCTTGACACAGTGGGTAGACTCACAGTCAGAAATGACCTCTGTGGGCCGGGGATATAGCTCAGTGGTTCCGGCGCCTGTCTTGCAAGCGCAAGGACCTGGGTTCAATCCCCAGTAACCACATAACAATACTGGGTGTGGAGACTCACCCCAGCGGCAACCAGTACCACATACCAGTGCCGGGCGTGGTGGCTCACGCCTGTAATCCCAGCACTCAGGAGGCAGAGGCGGGAGGATTGCTGTGATGTGAGTTGGAGGCTGAGCTCAGGG
>PVIR01033364.1:0-17918 GCA_004026965.1 Petromus typicus | reverse complement strand
GTTGACTATTACTCTGTGATAATGAAAGAATGAGAAAGAAAGAGACACCCTCTTTGAATAGCTTTGGTGTAATATGGGCAAAAGTTCATAAAGCTAGTAAGTAAGAATATTAAAGAGTATTTTAAGATATGGAAGACGTTCCTCTGTAGAATAAAAGCTCAGTGGGGAGAAGACTCCAATCTTGGGAGCACTGGGGGCACAGGTGGTCCTGACTAGAGTGACAGGAAGCATCTCAACATGAGCTGGAGGACAAGAGGAGGAAGTCAGTGGTGGTGATATGGATGTAATGAACCGTCTGAAGGATGTGTGTGTGGATGGCTGGGTTTTCCATTTTTACTGAACCTTATCATCTTTATAAAATTAAGAAGTAACATTTTTGCAAAAAATGAACAGGAATTGTCTACAATCATGATTTAAAGTACAGGACTTGTGGAAAATGAAGATGTCTTCCTTTGCAGTGGCTTTTACTTCTCCCTGTAAAACAAGATAAAAAGAAGTGTGCATATGTGGATAGTTAATTTCACTCTATTTGCACATACACAGTATTTTAAAAAAGAAAATTATTTGAATCTGGCGAACCATAGTGATGATGTACTGACAACTATCTTCACGATCAGTTCAAGTTATCTTTTGTTATTTTTCCAGCATTATTTTAATACAGTCTAGGTTTTTAAAATCTGAGTTTAATTATCATTTAGAGTCATAGGGATTTTTGTTCTTTCAGAAAATCAATTTCAAAGTTGTGTTTTTCCTGGGTGTTTTATGTTATGAATAATTGCAATTTGGGGATAAGCTATATAATTTGGTGTATTTTAGACTTTGAGAGTTATAGAACATGATGACCAGAAATAGGTATTATAGTCACTAAAAGCTCGTTTCTTATTCAGTCTCTAAGGCTGCTCACCTTAGTCACCAAGGCAGAAAAGCAAATCTTATCAGAGATCAAAATCAGCATTGTTGTTGGAATCAGCTAGGGACACATTGTGCACATTCCTGCCATATCTTTCCTTTATCAGAAAATTGCCAACTGAGGTTCACTGATGCATGGGGTGGTACATTGCAAATTCACTTTGATATCTTTCATTCATTGGTTAATAGAGCCTGACTGGGTGGAAAGGTAGAAAATAGATAAGGATGAATGCACTCCTTCCTTGGGCTTATGCACCTCTGTAATTTGGGACAGGTCTCTTGCAGTGTTGCTTCATATGGAACCAACATCAATTCATACCCTGTACCACAATTACTTTAAACGATATTTTTTTAAGTTCTATGCTCTAGTCCTATTTATTCTTACTATCACTAACAAATACCTTTGATTGCATTTATTTTACTAGATTGAACACCATTGTTTATCTAAATCTTACTGATCAAAAAATATTAGTTTTGTCCTTTAAATCAACAATGATTTCACAGTACATGATCTTTCTTGTAAAAAGATGCATCCATTTTGGATAATGAGGATATCTCAAGTCTTTGAATATTCAGTTTTCTTTTATTCAGTATTCTATGAAGTGATTATTAAAAAAAGAGTTAAAAAATGGAAAAAATTGATTCTCTGAGCCATGTTTGGTAATCAAACCAAATTGATTCTCTGGTTTGTCATTACAGAGCTACCTAAGTATCTCCTTTCATACCCATCTTTCTCTACCTGCACCAGGCTTGATTCGTGCTGTCGAGATCAGCCCTTGTGGTTATCTTACCACCCGTTCTTTCCTGGTGGGAACTGGAGAAGACAAGATGCTGTGTGGACATTTTTTTGCATTCATACCCTCTCCTGATTCTCTTTGACCTCTCTCTTTTTTTTTCTTGTCAATAGAAAACTCATTTTTTTTTCTTCAGAGCTCAAATTAAACACTGTTAAATAAGTATAGTAGTTCCATTTGTTTATCCATTAACAAATCTTTGAATTGGGCCGGGGATTTAGCTCAGTGGTTCTGGCGCCTGTCTTGCAGGCACAAGGACCCAGGTTTGATCCCCGGTAACCACATACCATACTGGGCATGGAGACTCACGCCCAGCAGCAACCAGTACCACATGTTATAGTGCCGGGTGTGGTGGCTCACGCCTGTAATCCCAGCACTCGGGAGGCAGAGGCAGGAGGATTGTGATGTGAGTTTGAGGCTGAGCTCAGGGCCAGCCTAAACCACAAAGTGAGACCCTATCTCAAAAAAAAAAAAAAAAAAAAAAACTTAATAAATCTTTGAATTAATTTCCATTTCACATATTGTAAAATTAATGTCCTAGTTCTAATATCCTGTAAAACATAAACATCAGTTCAATTTATCTTTTTGTTATTATCAAAAAACTCATTCAAGCCTCTTTTTTATACTTATAATGTTCGAGTACCTGACATGTTTTTCTGTTTATGTAAAGATTACAGAAATAAGAGTCCAAGATTCAGTAACATTAATCATTGTGTTTCTAATGATGAATGGCAGGGCACTGCTATCGAACAAATTTTCATCTTATTTCTTTTATCAGCTTGGTTGTGAGGCTGCATAGGTCCATCAGTTGACATTGAGTTGAATCTTGAATGTTTTCAGCACATATATTTTTACAATCAAAATAAGCACACTATTTGGAAACTAATGATCTCATGAAACATCCTGATGAGTTTTGTCTATAAACTTATGGTCACTGGAAAATATTCAAATATGTGGGTTTACTTAATTATTTGCATAAATTATATATGCATATGAATAGGAATAGCTATAGACACATAATTATATAATACATCCTTATATAATGCAAACATACTATAGAAATAATCTTATACTGTACTAAAATGAAGATCTTTACATTTACTTCTCATATTCAATTGACCTGAGCAAATGTACACTATTATTTGTGTCAATATCCTCAGAATTATACATAGTAAGTTGTATAAAATCTTCTATACATAAATATCTAGAGCAGGAACATTACTTGTGTGTTCTGGTCTCCTCAGAATTTCCAGCATCCCCAAAAGATTTCGCTAAAGAACCAAAAACTGTATCACAGTGAGAATGTCAAGCTAGAAAAACACTGTTTTAATTCATCCCATTTCTTTATGTTTTGACATAATGTCATTATTTAAAAATACATGTTTTTGAGAAAAATGAATAATGTTAGGCACTCGAGGATGTGACCATGAATCTTATGATTAAAATGGTGCATCTATGTAGAAAAAATGTTGCTACCAAACTTATTATTATCCATCCACCCTGATGCAGAAATCCTGAATGATGATACTGCACAGAAATTTTGTTAAAGGGGGGAACATACAGTGCCGTTTTTTTACTTAGATGCAAAGTCCTTAACTCATGATGAATTGAACCAGATAGTACCTTACTAAACATTTTTTCAGTATCATTCTAGCTATGATGTTTGCATAGGTCCATGGGAGAAATTTACTGGGACATTTAAGGAATAAAAGAAATGATGGATGAAGACACAACTAGTAGTCCTAAATATGTAGAGCTGGCTCAAAACGTTGATGTGAACACTGATAGCTGGCTATACTGATATGAAATGCAACAAAGGGATAAAAGTATTATGTCATAAGTGAGAAAGAGAAATGATGTGTGAAAGTAATTACTAAAAGGAACCCGGTGAAACTAAGAAACTGAAATCCGAGGTAAAACTAGAGGTAACTGCATTGAGAATGAGCTGCATTAATTTGGATATTTAGCAGCAGCTAAAAAAAGCAAGAGAAGCCATTTGCCTGAGGAAGTTAAACTTGTGTCAGGATAAGCAGTTTTAGCAGGAACAAAGGATAGGAAGGATTGTGTTCCAATAGAATTTGAGTTGCTTACCTCTGTGAATCTGAATTAAAGAAATTACAAACGTATTCTACCTGGTAGGTACATTTAATGATCTTATTAGTGTCAGAGTGAACACTTGGAAGAATCATGCGTTAAGGCAGATATTGACAATGAAGACCTTACATGCCACTTAAAATCTTCTAGCATTTGTCAAACTAGAATAATTTATATTATAGTCTTGATTTTGTTAATTATGTTTCCAGCAGCACAATCTAGCATATAAGGAACATTCTCTACAGTTTGCCAACTGAGATTGAACCCCAAGAGCAGATTACTTACATATTTATTACCTCCTGGAGTTTCTTAACTTTCACGTCCTTCAGTTTCCTCATGTGCAAAACTTGGAAGAATAGATCTTACAGAAAGGTCATAATGGTTCAACAAGGTATAGACAAACAGTTCTGAAGATGAAAATGCATGGAAAACAGTCTTGAGAAATTCCCATCTCCCCAAGAAGTACTGGTGCATACTAGAGAACATGACGAACAAGAAAGCAGGCTGTAAATGTCCTCACGATCAAGGAGCAGATCACAAGCAGAATATGTAGAAATCATGCTACTTTTAATTAAAGAAATAAGATTTACCTGAAATAATTCATCGAGTTACTGTTGTTTTTAAAGAATGAAAGGATACAAGTCAGCAAAGGCAATTTACATTAGTTATACTAGCATGCTTAATGATACAAAAAATTTAGAGAAATAATATTACTAATGCAAAAGGAAGCAAAAGTAAAATGTTCTATACTATTTTATTTGCACGGTGATATATGGTATTTGTGTTTGTTAGTAACAAATGAAAGTCAAGAATTTTAATTAAATTTATGCAACTAGATGCTAGAAGAACAAAAATATACACCTTTAAAGAGATTACGAGTCAAATTTCTTACAACCAAACTAGCAATATCTGAAACAAAGAAACTAAGATTAAAGAATATAAAGATGCGAATAAAGAGTTAACTACAAATAGATAAAATTTTAATGTCCATCTTAATAAAATTCTTGCCAAAATCATGAATCCACAAAACACTTTCAAATCACCTCTAAGGCCAGCAGTTCACTATGAATACAATAAAAGTAAATAGAATATTAAACAGGATTTATAGAGTGCATCAATAGTGATATATATTGATCTAAAAGCATAGATTGATCTTAAAAAGTGTATTAAATATAGACTCTATTTCACTGATTTCCTTCAAGGCCAGAGAGATATTTTAAATGTGAATAAATTAGTCACTGTCCTCTGAGTGACAAATGGCAGCAGCATTAGCGGCCTTTCTGAGCACACCTCATCAGGACGCAAAGAAAAGTTTTCCACAATTGCTTCACAACATGACCAGAGCAATAGGAGAATGTGCTTGAAGTCAAGGGAGTGTTCCAAAGCAGATGAATGTCAATGTTTCTCTTACTGTGAATTTTAAAAGTTTAAATGTTAACTAAGCTGTTTATCGCACTGCATGTACTTCAGTATATTCTTCCTCTGGTGAGTTCACAGTGACTGCGCTGGAGGATGTGGGGCCTGGTGGAAGGAAATAGATCTCTGAGTTGTGTCTTGAAGGGTGGGCTCTTCTCCAAAGATTCTCCTCCTTTCTCTGCATTCTGGATGTCTTAGTGTGAATGTCTGTCCTTGGCCATTTGCTTCTGCCAGGCTATTTCTACCTGGGACCTGGCTGATCACAGATTAAACCCGCAGACCCTGCAAGCCAAGCTAAGCCTCTCTTACATTGTAGCTGTTGGGTAGTTTATCCTAGGAATGGGAAGATGTAAAATAAAATATGAGAGAAATTAAATATGTCTGGAAAAATATTCATACTTCAAGACACTGCAAAGGATTTATATAGTTAGATAAATTAAATATAACTAAAATAAAAAATAATGGCATGAAAAATTTTTTAAAAATGAAACATATAATAAAATTTACAATTCTGATTATTTTGACAGATAAAAGCATAATAACCCTTGAAAAATCTTCTGTTAACAGAAACTAAACAATTAGATAAAGTGAAAAATGTTTTAATACAAAATTTTCTTAACCCTACAAAAATAGATGTTATACACAGGACATTTTTGGAATAATTTATAAGAATAGCCGCAAATAAATAGTCAGTTCATATGAACTTATTTCAGTACAGGAAGATTAGAAATTCCTGACTATACTATTTCTGTAAACGCATCAGACCCTATGACCCCATGGAAAATTTATCCTGTCTGAAAGAGCAGATGATCCCTGGGCCAGGTGAGTTTTTCCACACACTGGGACAGAAAGGAGATTTTACTGCAGTTTTTGAATAAACCGAATGAATCTACATGCTTTCTAGAACAATGATACCAAATTCCGACTGAGTAGCGTGAGATGAAAGACTCTGGTCAAGGCGGAGCTGTTCCTTCACTATGAGCTGCAGGGGACACAGACTCTTGGCTTCTTCGTGATTCTGCTGACAGCCAGCACCTGGCCCAGGCTCAGGAACAGGAAACTTAGCTTCACATGTGTATGTTTAGTTGCGTTACCTTCTCCCCAACCCCAACCAAGACTTCCTCCCCTTATCTAGAATTTTTATCATTGCATTTGTCATTAATGGAAACTACAAGAAAAACCCCTCAGTCCTCTTTAGTATATCAAAATCTCACTAAATATTATTGACTAAAGATTTTTCACTCTTATTTTCAGGATCAGGTAGAACAGAGTGTAGACCTAACAAAAAAACAAGTGGTTACCTCAGAGTATCAAGAATGAATTTCTACTCTCGGACTCTGTCTCTTTCATGCTACTTTGCCAGGAAAGTCCCAGAAATGTAACAAAGTAGCACTGACACAAACAGTAAGCCAATATAAATACTGACTAGTATATCAACACACACACACAACCATTCTAAACATTCTGCTGGAACAAAGGATGTCATAAATGGGATAGATGCAGAACTACTTAGAAGATGCAATGGTAGAGGCAAACCTATCCTGGGTAAAATTATATGAAATTAATTTTTTCTTATTATACAATTTATAAAAAGCAATAATATGCAAAGCTGATTTTGATGTTTTAAAGAAGTTTAGCTTCCAGTACCTGTGCATATCATAATTGGTAGACATTTTTTTCTTTCCTGATGAGTGAGCCATGGTCACCCCAAATTCAGTATTGGAATTGTGTATGTCATAGTTAATAGTGACAGATAAAATACAGCACAACAGGATAAATTCTAATTTTCAACAAATAATTCATTTTCATATTGTGCATATGTGCTTATTGACATATTACACTAAATATAATCATAGGTTATCCTAATTTAAATTTTAATTGAATATAAGGAACTTCTTGATTGATTAAATTTAGCAGCGTTTATCCTATTACTTATAAATAGGACAATAAATGATGTGATTTTTTTAGTACAGAAAATGAAAATTCTTTCTATAAAATGAAAGAAATGTTGGCATTATTCCTGAAATGTTTCTCTCTAAATGTCATATTAATGATTCCCATATTTCTCTAACATTTACTTATTTCTCTAATGAATACTGCATGATAATCTAGAGTTCAAATGTATGTAGTGAAAGAAAAAAATTCATTATTGTTCTAAAATTTTGTAAAAATTCTATAATCTATATTCAAGTAATTGCATCCTAACCACCATTAAATATCTTGATGAATCAGAATCTGTGATGTTAGCAATAATAAACAGATTACCACAAAGCAAAAGCCCAGTCTATCATAAAGTCATCAATACTTTAAAAGAACTATATCCCCTCTTTCTTTAGCTTGTTCAGTCTGACTGATTTTAGCCATGACCCACCTAGAAGCCCCTGGAAACATATGTAGTTGATGTCATAATAGTCAGAAAGGAGCACTTTTTTTTTTTTTGTATTATGGACCATCATTAACTCTACCAATACATATCAAGTTCTGCTGTCTGCATACAGTTAACATAAGTCTTCTCTGTTTTTAATGTCTTAATGTAGAACATTCATCTATTATTTTATAAACCCTCAGCTAGACATTTCATGTTTTTTCTTTCTGTGATACTTCTACACCCTGCATAAATCATTTCTTTTTCCATTGGGAACCATTTTTTATTATAAACAGGGATTGGATAGACACATTTCCTTGTTCCAAATATACCAGACTTGGTAGATTTTTGGGGAGGAAAGATCTGTTTGTCATTAAGCAAAGTAAAACGCTTCAGATTGAGTCCTAAGTAATTTCTCAAAAGTTAAAAGATTGCTAGAAAATAACAGAAACCCTATTTAAAAATATAGATGATAAGTATTTTTATAGCTTTTCCATATTTACATTTTAGAGCAATAATTACAATTGTACCGTCACTTTAATGTGCTACTGTGAAAATGAATAATGTGCTTCCTATAGTACACATGCAGTCCTAACATAGAAGAATAAATAAATGTGCATCATTTCCTCCTACTATTTTTCTCTATTTGAAATTCAACCTCACTGGATTCTTTATAAATGATGCTGTTAAAATACTTCCATTTGCATTCATTCATCTGCTTCTAATTTCCTATCCCAACCTGAAATGTTGCTTTCATCCCTTTGGGGCTCCAGATGGGTCCCCATCCATCCATCTGTCAATCCTGGCAAACAAATCTCTCAAAGTCATTATCACTGCCGGAGAGAAGTTAAATATATATCATGTGAGCACGAGCACAAACGTGTGTGTCCACGTAAATGGGCTACACCTTAGCAGTAGGTGGTTAGTGTCAAACGTATGACAGCAAACTTGCCAAGGAACTTGCTAAAACCTGGAAAGAGACGCATGTCATTTTGCATGCGTGGTCTGAGAGTATTACCAGATATGATGAGAGGTGGCCAAAATATCTCACAAATTTCATGGTGAGAATGATGGAAAAATCCACCAAAGGAGCAAATAGAAATAAATGCCAATATTGTGATAAATTGTCCTAAACCAACCAGTAAAGAAAATACTTTCTGATTTTTAGTCTTAGCATCTGAAACACATCTTAAATATTTCATGGGAAGAGTCTTAGTCACTGACTTACCCAGAAAGTTCTACACATTGATTTTAAATAAATGGCAAATCCACCAGAGCTTTTGCTTTCTATGTGCATCATGCCAAGTCTCCCATGCTAGCTCTTAAAAGCCACAAGATGCTTACTGCCTTTCATCCTGTTCCTGAGGCAGCCAATGTGTGGTTTTAGAACAGGCTATTTCACTCTGACTAGGGCTTAGAACCAAATTAGTCATTCCGATGGTCACTTGTTAATGCAAAGGAAAGAGGAGTAAGGAAAGAACAATAGTGGTATGTGAGTCTAGTCAAGAATTACCCTATTTTTATATAAGATAATACATTAACTGTTCTTGAAATTCATTTTTAATTCAGATCCTATTAAAAAATGCCTCCTGATTGGTAGGTCATGAAATCCATACTCTACACTATTTCAAAATATCTTTAAAATAATATTTATACTTGACTTTAGCCAAAAAACCAGAAAGTAATTAAAATAATATTTATATCATATATAAAGAAGTATATGTGATCAACTTTTGAATATTTGAGTTCTGAAGATTTTTTTTAAAACACTTAATTTCCTGCAAAAGCTGGTGACACATTATAGTGACAAAGCTTTACCCGTGCCCACAGGACCCTGTGAGGTTTTCTGATGGCAGGCTTTTCATATCTAGTTTGTAAATAGAAATGTTGCTTTCCATTATATTCAATTTTCAACCTCAGCAGACACTGGATGTACAAGTTCATTGATCTTGGATGTCCCAGCCTTCAAAAAAAATAAAGATTAAATTGTATTTCTTAATCTACCAACTCTACAGGTTTCTGTCTTAGCCCAAAGTAATCAGGCCACTTATTCTTAAGGAAAATCAACTGAGTGAGCTCTTCCATAATGAATGACTATTCTCTGGTCCTGTCAAGAAGGAATAACTGATCTTCCATGAGGAATAATTATTCTCTGATCTTGCAAGGTGGAAGCAGGGCAGGGTCAAGTCAGTGGCAGAAACAGACATGAAGAATATCTTTATTGTCTTTTCTCTCAGATATTTATCAGCAAGATCAGCATCAATGTCATCATGTTGGAAACAGAAAATGGGTATCTAGTTGGTGCATGCTAACCTCATATTGGAAATAGTTCAATGTCAATCAGTTAATTTTGGATCCCAGTAATGATTACATCTATCACATTTTAGTATTTTGCAAACATTCACCTCCTGCTGAACATGTGACTCATCTTGGAGATATTACATAGTTGAACACATGGATGCCTAAATTTCCCTGTTGTTTTATGGGTGTCTACCACATGCAGTACACTTATAACTCTTAATACAAATTCCTGTGAAATGTCTGCTCTCTGTTATCCTGCTATAGCTCATGTAATCTTCCAGAAAAAGCACAGGATGATTTTAGGCATTACTGCTCACTAAGGCAAATTCAATGCAAGAGGTATGTTTTATTAGGTTGGCACTTAGAAAGCAAGAAAAAAGCTTCAGACATATTATAAAAACATGCTAATTGCTTAAAGTTTCTAAATGTCATAAATATACAAAGAAAAAAGTTATATTTCTAAAAGGAATATTAATTCAAAGACCAAAATATAATAAAGATAATGGAAAATAAAAGTAATCAAGTAGTACTAGAAAAAAAAAAGTTCATTTAGCTTTAAATAAAGGTAGAAGGACCAGTTTAAATGAAGAAAAGAAACATAGCTCTCAACTTCCCTTGAACTCACACTATCTTGCCTCTACTGTAGCAATTTCTTTTTTTAAAATCTTTATGGGTACATTACATATACACATCATGATTGCACTCAACAATGAGAATTTGTACCAGTATATGACACAACTCAATATTTATTTTTTCCTATGACCTACCCACCCTACCACCCCCACTCCCTATATACATAAACTTTATTTCCTTTCTTTTTTTTTTCACTTTGAGTATTTTCTATTTCACAACATATAACATACAGTCTAGAACTCATTTGCATCTTTATTTTCTCATATCAGAGAAAAGATGTGATATTTACACATCTGTGACCTATGTATTTCACTTATGAGGATGCCTTCATGGTACGTCCATTTAAGTATAAATGATTCAAACTTATCATTTTTATGGCAAAGTAATACTCCATTCTGTAGAAGAACCACAACTTTTTTATCCAGTCTTCAGTCGTGGAAATTTTGGTTATTTCCAAGATTTAACAATTTCTGATGTTCAAATTTGTAAAATAAAGAACTATTTTAAAGAAAAGCTCTACTATTCACTTGTACTTCTGAATTCTTGCAAGAATAAACCATGGGCTCTTAACTAGGAAAAAGAACAAATATGCCTTATCCCAGGAACTTTTTCACAAATGAAAAATGTCCTTCCTTGAAAAGCATGAGAGTAATTATGTGGGCATTTTTGTTTACTTCACAGCCACTGAACTATGAGAAAAAGAAGTCGTACACCCTCAACATAGAAGGAGCAAATACACACCTTGACTTCCGATTTTCTCACTTGGGTCCTTTCAAAGATGCTACCATGCTGAAGATCATTGTGGGAGACGTGGACGAACCGCCGCTCTTTTCCATGCCTTCCTACATCATGGAAGTGTATGAAAATGCTAAGATTGGGACCATTGTTGGCACAGTTCTGGCCCAAGATCCCGACAGTGCTAACAGCTTAGTAAGGTACATATGTTTCAATCTTTCTGATAAATGAATATATGATTGCTTCTCACATTAAGTTAATGTGAATTCAATAATGACTAAATATTTTTATCTAGAATATTAATTTTCATTGGATTAGAACTTGGGAACTCCCCGTGATAATCATCTTGACCATGTAGAATCATTTTTCCATTTGGCTTAAGGGTGTGAGCATATTTGACTGTGACAATTGTTTCATGAATAATCAGAAATGAAGCATGCTGGTTTCTTATTGATGATAAACGTGAATATTGCGCAGCGGGTCTATCAAAAGGAGTGGATAATATTAATATCCAATTAACTTCTGTTTCCTCTAGTTACCTAGCAGTTTCTCTTTAGAAATTGTCTACCCTTATCTGTAAAAGAGGAAACATGTTGGTCTTTTGGAATCAGTGTGAATCTACAGAGAGGGTTGTTCATAGAGTGTGAAGTGCAGTGACCTTTGCCCATAGCTGGCAATAGGGACAATGATGACCTGAACACTCAAGATGCATTTAGACACTGTGATGTCTCTGTAACCAGCTGAGTGATAATTACTGTACCCTGGGGTTCTCAAACTTGGAAGATTTGAAGAAGGAACAAGAATATAACAATATGTTGGTGGGATGAAATTGTACTGAACTACAGGCCTCACATAGTGCCACTTGTTTAAGAGTTTGCACTAGAATACCATACTCATTAGTATGCCAAACATTAATCATACTTGACGTCTTATTGAATAATCATGAAAGGTTTTATTCTTTCTATACACATAGATGTAAATTTCTTACAAATGTTGATATCTTAGAAACCTTAATACTCTAAGTTTAAAATCCTTAAAAATGTGATTTGCTTGTCTTGTAAAATCTTTATTACAACCTTTAGGATTCATCAAAAGCTACTGTTCTCAAAGTTATTTGTAATATCTATGAAAGCCCTCAATTTTTCCTAACACAAATTGTTCCCTTTAAAAAATGTTAATTACATCCATATGTACAATGAAAAGTTTTCTGTGCACAAATGTGTGTATTCACCAAATCTGCACATTCAGAAACAACGTTCTAACACTGACAGAAAGATCTAACCAGTTCTTGGAAAGGATAGTAATACACCTATGACATATTGAGAAAAGCCAGCTCCCATGAGGAGAGTCAATATGTTCATTGTCCAATCAGATTAAAACATACCATAATTCAACATTCTATAAAATACTGACTCCTAACTGGGAGTATATTTGTTTAAATATGTTACAGACAGAGCGTTAATAAGGTCGTGGGCAGGTGAGATATTGCCAAAATCAGTGAAGATTTTGATGAATTAAAATATTCTGATATTAGTTGCAATTATAAAAATATTTGAAACAAATTGTGCAAATTCTTTTGAAAATCACATTTATACCAATGACATTTGTCTAATTTTTGATCTAAAAAATGGAAGGTACATATGTCAAATGATATTTTGCTATGTTTCATGACGATGAATATTAGTCACATGATAAGGAGTTAAATACACACACACACACACACACACACACACACACACACTTCAGCTTGAGATTCAGAGAAGACATAAAGTTAGGAAAATAAATACATTCCTCACAAAAACAGGACCAATGGTGTATAAGTGTATGTGTATATTTGTGTGTGAGTGTTGAAGTGGGATGAGGTGACAAGAGATGGAGAGAGAGAGACAGAGAGACAGAGAGATAGAAAAAGAGAGAAAGAAAGAGAAGATAATTGAACAACATTGATTCACACAACTGTACAGATGTATGTTCAAACTTTGCAGAGTGGCTCAAATATCTACAGACCAAGGAACAAATCACTATTCAAGTTCACAGGACATTTGTTTGCAGAACTCTTTCTAGTTTGGAGGGGATGAAAGTTTGGTGTATTTTATGACCTTCAAATGGCTGAATGGACAAACTGACAATTACAGAGTAAACTATTTTAATCAAACTCCAGTGATTTAAATGTTCATCTAATTTTAAAGCCCCTCACAGGAATGTATTAAATAATGTTTGTGCAAATATCTGACATTGTGGCATAAACAACTTGGTGTGGTAAATAGGACATCACCCTGTGTAGTAAACGTGACAAGGATATGATGGAGGTGAGAGACAACCTGTCAAAAACTTTCAGAGCTGATGATTTAGGAAGATTGGTTTGATTTTCTTAATCTGGGTAAGAGACTAGGTTAGAGATAAAGGATTGAAGAAAGAATAAAAGTTTGTTGTCTATGTGAAGGGCTGGGGTTACCTTTGGGAAGTGGCAATTAATGAGGTTGTAGACCGAGTCTGGAAAGAGCTCACAAGGAGGGTTTGTGTGAAGGTGTGATATTTGAAATTTATTTCGGCAAAAATCCCAATGAGAAAAGAAAGTTTCAGTGATTAAAAATGAAACAGTATATGGGAGATTTGCATTTCAAAATAAATAACTATGAAGCTGGAAGATGGTGTAAAAGATGTATTATATTTCATGAAATGTAGTACAACAGAGGTAAATTTAAGGTCAGGGGTAAGCTTTTTCATATGAATTTATGTTTACAAGTGTCATAGATTCCTTTTGAGGAATTAGCGCATGTAGAATGTGTCTTGATCATTTACCCTCCCACCTCTCCCTTGACCCCCTTCACTATCTCCAGCAGGTCTGACTTCTTGTTTGCTCACATCTTTCCTTTATTGTACTCCCTCTTTATAGTATAGGTTTCTTTATTAAAGAGTAGGATACACTTCTGTTAGCATTGCTCTTTAGGCCCCAGCCTGTGTGAAAATGTTCCACTCTGCCTAGTGTTACAGTTCTAATGTGAAGACAAAGTTCCTGGCCTTCTCCAGAGACAGATTCATATCTGGAGAAATTTCTAGTGTCTGAGTTCAGACCGTGACCACACATTACCTTGTACAATGAGGATAAAGCAGACACCACTACTGCTCACTGTTCCAGGGATGGGAGAGCCCATGTTCCAGGTCCTGGCTCAAAGCATCTGCCCAACACCTGCTCCCTGGCTTTGCAGACAGGTCCCTCTGCCATATCCTCATGGGGCTAAATGAAAGGAAAGAGCAAGAGCATGAAGGCGTGTTGTGCATGAACTTGCATCAATTCCAACACCAATGACTGACAGCAATCTCCTATTTTGACTACTATCTGTGCTGTGACACATTACCCTAGACTAGGGTACTTGTTCCCAATAAAAAATATTTCTCATGTTTACAGAAGTGGGGGGCCTGGTATCAGAGAGATTAGGGTACAGCCTGCCAACTCCTGATGCTCACAGCTTGAAAAGTTAGCTAGCTAGTTAACTAAATCACATACTTAATGGCTTCCCTCTCATGACCAATACCTCCTGGCACTCTGCCTGAGACCCAGGTCAGACCTATCATAGGTTGGGTGGTAGTGTCATTTAGTGGTAGAGGCCAGAGATCAAGGTATGTATCCCATAATTTAAAAACCCTCAAATAAACAGCTCTCCTACTCTAAACATTAATAGTTCTGAAGTTCAGAAATGCTGATTTAAGATAAAACAAAATGAGTGGTAGACTATTAAAAATGCAAGTGTTTACTTAATTCATGAAATAATTTTGAGGAGTTGTTTTATGGAGCTATAAATCAATTTATGTAACTCATATACAAATAAAGTTATGTAAACATTTCACTACTTCTGGATTTACCAAATACACTACTTCTGTAAAGAATTACTTTCTTCAATGCACCATGAATTATCTCAGTATTTGTCCCATATTGTTACAGGTATTTGACTGAACACTCACAGTGATCCAGACATTCTCCCACTTGCTGAGGTACAAAGATTCTGGGTAAATTATTTCCAAATGTTCACAGAAGGAAGCAAACATCTATCAGCATGTGCATTTTTCTTCTTCATACTTATTTTGGTTACAAAATTGAAATGATCTTGTTATATATTCCTTAAAATAATTACAGAATCCATGGCTTCTGTTTGAAGCATGATTTACATAATGTTTGTTCTTAGTTTTAATAAAAATGTGTCACTCATATGGGGCTCTAGGTGGAAATATCGAATAAAAAGCAGAAAATAATAACAAACATGAAAGCAAGCCTCATAATTCTCCTGTGCTAGAGGCCCTGGTGTTTGAATTAATTAAAGAGTACATTGCAGGTGTGTACCTTGTAGTGTATCCTGGAATGCAATTCACTCTAATTTTGTGGAATTGGTAACGAAGGGGGAACTCAAGTCTTTCAGGCATTTGTGAACATCTTTTAGACACCAGTCTTTTGTATTTCAATTTGCTAAACTATTAGAAAGACTCTTTAGATTTCTTACACCATGCCCTGTTTCTTTCTTTTTCTACTTAAAATAAGATGTACAAATTGTGACAATATAATCATCACTTTTTGTTTAAAGTGCGTAAAATTAGAGCTTGGCTGTTTACCCGCAGTGAAGAAATCCTTGGTTTCAGTCACCTCTATTAGCTGGGATGACACAACTGGAATTCAGAAACTTTACAGAGTAGCTACTGAGAGAGGAGCAGCCCTATTTTTAGACTTAAGAGCTTTTGGAAATGTGATTCTATAACACATGACTATTAAACATAGTGGTCATTTATCATCTGTACTGACTAGATGAGAAACATTGTCTTATCTTTAAAACTTCAATAAACCCAATTCAAATTGTTCAATCTTACAAGTGAAGAAACTAAAACTCTGATAACAAATCCATATGATTAACTTTGCAAAGTAAAATTTGGGGTTTAGAATGCATTCAGTTTTGCTTTATTTGAGAATACTGTTCTTAAAATATAAACACAGTTTCATAAACCTCAACTAATATAAACTAAAAATGAAGAAACCGTAAATTTGCAAATATCGACTTTTACAGGGTAAAACAAACTAACAAGGAAACTCAGATGAAGGGTTCTAGTGTTGAGAAAGCTTTAGTCATCAATTAGTACCTGTAATATGCTGTCTCTGTGGATTCTCTTTATAAAATCAGGGGGAAAAATCAAACTGTTTAAATCTTGCAATTCAGAAAAAAATGTGTGCTTCAGTTCAGAATACTCCCACACAGTAACACTCATTGCATGCACTTCTTGATGCAGCGTGAGGGGAGTTTGTTGGCATCCCCAATCCCATTTCTCCTATGATGGACAGCTTTACTAGCTGAATTTGTGTGAATCAGATAGTATATATATATCCTCTTTTTAAATTTTATTTCTCTCTCATTGCTTTGTTTTCTTTATTTATTTGTTTGTTTGTAGTATTTTCTGAGACAATTATCTTTCTATGTAGATCAGGCTGTCCTTGAACTCACTTCTGGTTGACACAGGGCTCAGATCTTGGACTCACCATCTAAATCTCGGGGTCATGAGTACTGAGATTATGGACATGTGACACTGTGCCCCCCATCCTCTCTTCTTTCCTTCTTTACATCACATTTACAATCCAAATTTCCCTCTACACTTACTTATTGTTCAATGTGAATACATTTTATAAAATAACTTCAGATCAATAGAAAAACATTAAATACCTTGTTTTCAAATGCCAATGAGAGTTGATATGCTAACAAAAAGTGAAAAAAAAAATTCTAATCACATTTTGAAATATGTCCAGATTAAAAAATGTACTTATGAAAAAAAATCAGTTTTCAAATGTGTTTGCAGGTAATATAAGAGCTTCCTCAGTCTGTACTGGTGTTTACTGTAGACTTTACAGGCAAAGGTATCCACACACCTCCCACATTCACATAATCTATGGTAAGATAGCAGGTGGAAAGGGCACTGTGATCTTGGATGATAGAGCTACAAAACAAGAGGTGATATTTCAAAGCAAATGGCAAAGCCTTGTGGGAAAAGTGAAAATAAAGATTGAAAGAAATACCAAGTTTGAATATTTGACTTAGACTTTTGCAAAGATGAACAATAATTGTCCAATGCATTTCATTATAGGCTACATAAAAGATCATATCTAGCATGCAATTATTTTTTCTGTAGATCAAATTTAGTTATATACCTTTAGGTTGTTGATAATAATGTAATCACCTTTATAGTCTGCCTGGTGCATTCTTTCACACATAGGCATGGAATCTACACCGGAATCCCCTGAAACATACATACCATCCATCAGGAATAGTTAGCTCTGAGTAGAATTAGACAAAAAATGGATTCTTCCTGAGGCCAGGGATGTAGCTCAGTGGTACCCCAACTGCCTAGTAAGCACAAGGTCCTAAGCTCTAGCCCTGCTGCTGGAAAATTAAACACAAACCTGCCTATAATGTATAACAAGTTCCTGCCTATAATGTTTGTAAATCTGTCCTTTTGCATTTTGTTGGTTGATAAAGGACTTTCTGCTCACATACTATGTGCACATGACACCCAGTGTTTTTTTTTAATTATCTTTATTGGTACATTAAATATACACATCATGATTGCACTCCATAATGGGGATTTGTACCAGTATAAGACACAACTTAATTCTCATTTTTTCCCATAGCCCCACCCAC
>PVIR01033363.1:0-17937 GCA_004026965.1 Petromus typicus | reverse complement strand
ACCACATAACAATACTGGGCGTGGAGACCCACACCCAGCAGCAACCAGTACCACATACCACAGTGCCGGGCGTGGTGGCTCACGCCTGTAATCCCAGCACTCGGGAGGCAGAGGCAGGAGGATTGTGATGTGAGTTTGAGGCTGAGCTCAGGGCCAGCCTAAACCACAAAGCGAGACCCTGTCTCAAAAAACCTAAAAATAATAAAAAAATAAAAAAAAATAAAAAAAATAAAAAAAGAATGGAGATATTGAGTTATTGGTGCCATGGAGCTGGTGGGTGTTTTGTGTGAACTGGATAATGGGCTGCTGTAACTGTGACCAAGTGGCTGCTCCAGAGAATGTTCGGTCATTCCCACGGGCTGTCGCTGAATGATTCCAACAGTTGTCACATTTTGAGCCTTTGCATGACCAGCTTCCCTGGCTGCCTGAGGGACAGCTGAGCCCCATGAAAGGACTTGCTCTCTGAATACAGAGCCAGTGGTGGCTAACATAGAGGCCAGGCCTTCCCAGAGGGGTTGAGTGATCCCCGTAGAGGCCAAGTGAACTTTCAAGAAAGATCTAGGGAATCTTCTGGAATTTTCCTGAGAGTATGAGAAGATGCATACACACTCACGCCTCTGTGGTGGTGGAACTGAGTCCATCCTGTGGAGCTGAGAGGCAGATGACACTTATTATGACTGTGTCGATATCGGTGAGTATCTGTGTTGCCAACAGCTAGAAGAATGTGGAGCACCACGCGGCCAGGTTTAGCACACATTCCAGATCCAGCAAACCCCACCTCTGTCAGACACTTTCTAGCATTTTCAGAGGACTGCAAAGAGTTCACAAACCTGTCTGGATAGAAGAGAAAAAAGCGAATGAATTCTCCCATCTTTAACTACTTGGACTTCTGGTTCTTGAGTAGTCTGCAGTCTGGGTCTCAGTGGCTGAATCTACAAAACGGGCTCATGTGTTCAGCCTCGTGGGCTTGTTGTGCGGGTCGGTGGTGATGGAGCGGAAGTCTCTGCCGTTAGGTGGTGCCTAGGCAGCACCCTTGGTTCCCGTCCGTACTGCTGCCTTGTCCTGTGGGGTGAGAAGCAACATCTCAGGAGCGGACAGAGCACGGACAGGCATTTTTAACTCTGCTTCAGTATGAAATGAAGGCTGGCGTCCTACCCATCATCACTTCCTCTCATGGCTCCCAACAGAGCCAGGGATTAGGACTTGAGGTTCATTCCTCCATTTGCTGGCAGGTGTTTCCTCTCTGGGAAGATATAGGTAGCACCGAAAAGAGCACATCCCCAAAGTCAGCTGCCCAAAGGACACTTTACTCCATGCCCACTTACTTTTGGGAAGGATGTGTGTCCTATGACCTAAAGTATTTGTCACTGTGGGACTGTCTCCCTAGAGAGAACGACATACTCAGAAACTCTAGTGCCTTAATTGAATCTTCCAGCTGGATTCGGCGATTAATAAACGACTGTCATCCTATTTCCTGCGCACAGAAGAGCAACTCCATCTTTGACGCAAGTCTCTACTCCTGCATGCTCCTTCCATCTCTAGGGACACTCCCAAGGTTATAAATGTAGAACATACAAAGCGCCTCTGCAACAGAATGAATGCAGAGCGGTGATTCCGGGGAATAATAATTGCCATTTATTAAACATTGTATATTCAGCAGGGCGCTGCATGAAGTGCTTCTTTTTAAAACCCAAAGTTGTTTATAGTATAACGGAAGAAACAAATGAACCAGGAACAGTTATGTACAGTTCAAGGAGAACTATTGCCTGTGAGCACACACGGGGCCTGTAGCCCACCTTTGGCTTGTGAATACAGGAACATAGAAAGTGAGGTCTTAGCCTTCCCAGGCATTTGTTTATATGCTGTTTGTTTTATTTATTTGGGACAGCTAGTATGAGAAGGGGAATGTCAAAACTATGAAAAATGGCATCTACTCAGTAATAAGACTGAACTGCTTTTTAATGTGCATTATCTTGCTGAATTCAAACAAGCTTATGATATAGGCACAATTATATTATGCTGTTTTATAGATGATTGAGTTCTAGAACTGACGAGACATTAAACAAGTACCATCAATGCCAAGGTTTGAACCCAGACCTCAGGGCCCTGGAAGCTGAATTTTATCTCTCCCCTGGACCCCCACCCAAGATGGCCACGGTGCTTCACACTTTGCCTGTGAGCTTCTGTGCAAGTGGTTCCAGAGCTGCAGTGCGAGACTGTGGGAAACAGCAGACCAGGCCCATAGCACTGGGACAGCCTGAGATAAACCAGGAGACCATGTCCTTTTGCAGGTCTTCAAAACCTGGTTCAGAGTGTGGAAACACTCAACAGAAACTCAAGGGAATGAGTGCATTCCCTTGGGAAAGAAGCCGTATATCTCCATGGGAACCAGCTTTGGGAAAGCATTTGTTAAGTCTGCACATCCAAAGAGAGGATAGTTCTCCTTGGCCCTCAATGAAAATAGCTGAATGTTGCAGAGGCTGTCAGGGGCAGAGGCCTTAAAAGCCACACAAACTAAGGCCATTGGCCCCAGGAACCAAAATATGTACATTTATATGTGCTGAAACAGGAAATACTCATTGAATCACAGTTGTTCTTTGAGGACTTTATTTATTAAGAACCCATTCACTGGAATCATAAAAATGTTCTCTTGCATTTGTAAAGCACTTTATAATTTATGCAAGGCTGGCATACTCTGCACTGTCTTTCTTCTGAAATTGGGGGCAGGTCTCAAGGTCTTCATCTTCCAGTCAAGCATCCAGAGAGTGACAGTGCACACAGGGAGAGGTAGAAGAGTCCGCCTGTCTCCCACAGGGCACGAGATGTGGACTGCATCTTTCTGAGCTGGAGGAGAGGGGAAGGCTTGGAGAACTTGGGCCTGGATGATGGGCCTCCGTGGCATCTGGCATTTTAGAATCTCACTTTGAATGTGTATCTGTCCTCCCTCCCTCTTCACACTCAAAGGCTACAGTTAGTAGATTTGTGTGTCCCCTGAGATCTCTTTCTCTGACCCAAGAGAGAGTCTGAGAATATGTAGTTGACTCATAAGGTTTGGACTCAGTTTGGCTATGACCTGGGCTTCCAGAGAAATATTTGTTGGCTTCTGCTTGGATCCATCTTTTCCTGCCTCTTCTTATCTTAGAGTGATAAAGCCTTGATTCTCAGAGTTGCAGTGGAAATCCAGGAGGCTACCAGCCTGAAATTGATCACTGAACAATCAACCACAGTTGGTCTATGGTCTCCTTGCTACACTGACTATATGGCTGAGCCCAGAGTCACAAATCAGGGATGCCTAGAGAGATTAGAGAGCCACACACAAGCCTTGTAATAACAAACCCTGATTATTGTGGGGACCATGATTGGATGTGTCTTTTGTAGATATATGTTATTGGTGGATAGCTGGTAAGGTTTGGAGAACTGAAGATTGTGAACAGTTATCTATATCTACTTCCATTGCGGGGAGAGGATGACACCGTTTCTAAAACTGTGTGTGAAAACCCACAAGATGACTAGCTAGGGATAACAGTGGTGGGGAACTGTTTTCCCTGGCAAAGTCTGTAGGGCACCCAGTGGATAGATAACACTCTGGGCCATCTTGGGGTCAGTGCTGGACCTGGGAGTGCCAAGCAAGCCTTGCACAAGCATGTGTAAAGGTCGTACTTCTCTCCAACCACTTATTTGTTCCTCTGAGTATGTTGGGTTTTAGCCTCTTGGGACAAAGAACAACTGCTCTGACAAAGTGCCCTGAGAGATAGAGCAGCTACTTTTTCTTTCTTTTTGTAAAAGTGAACATTTAAAAGCCAAGCAGAAGAGGTTACAGGTTATGATCTATTGATAGCTAAAAGAAAACCGGGGTGCAGAAGAGGCGCTTGTACATTTCTTTGGGGACGAACAGAAAGTGCACTGCACTTTTGTGATTCCTGCTGTCGGTCCTTTCAACCATTCATATTTCACCATTGATCCCTTTGGGGGATGTTGACCAACTGCTTGGCAGTAAGAGCTGGCCATTGCACGGTATGACCTTGGCTGAGACAGCAACTTGGCGTCGGTGCACAGAGTCAGTGATCCCCAAGCATCCCAGCGCCTCGCACAATCTGGCAGGATAGTGCTGAGCACGGATGCTGGGGTCAGGAAGGCTGGACTCCAGACCTGCCCTTTTCGTTATCATTTGCATGGTGTTGTTGCCCCTCCATTTCCTCATCTGTAAAATGAGGATAACGATAAAATCCACTTCATGGAATTGCTGTAAGGGTGGTTTATGATATTTCACAGGAAATGTTGAGAGCAGGTAGATAGTAAAAACTCACAGAAGCTTTCTGTTTACAATAAGCAAATAAACAGCTCCTAATTCATTCATATTTAAATAAAAAACAGATGTAAAGTGAATTCTGTTAACTTCTATATTTTTGGCAACTCTGGAATTGCTCTATTTTTGCTGTTCTGTTAAAAAGAAGAAGACTATCAACTAGTTGTAAAATGTGCCAAAGATTTGTGGTCACAGTGCAATTCCTTTTGGTCAGCAAGTTAACATTTTGTGACCTTTAGATGTAGATAGCACGCTGAACTTTACAATGTGCTTTCCTTATGCGTTGACTTATTTGGATTTCATAAGGAGGAGCCCCTGGGTCTTTCATAATGTTACCAAGTCAGGTTGCACGTATGTGGGGGCTTTGTGAGTTTGGTGTACAAATGTTTGGGTTATTGGAGAATAGTGCCTGTTGGCTAAGTCTTTTGATACTTTGTGAGCCCATTAAAATCACTGACATTTGCAGAACTCAGAACATTCACAACTAGGCAAATGATTGCTTTCTAACTTAACAAAAGAATCTAAAAGATAATAAGAATCTTGATGTTGGTAATTCCTGTTATTATAGAACAGTATTTAAGAAAATTTACTCAAGATACAAATCTGAACTGCAAATCTTTACAAATATCAGTCTACCTTATATCAGCCAGGATATCTGAGATGATCTGGATTAATTAACAGCCTTAAGAACAATAATTGATGACAGAGAGACACCCTGGATTATACTTATAATATTTATACCTCTGGGTATAGAACAGTGATTCTCAAATGTTTTAGGATCACCTCTAGGGCTCCTTAAGATATGATCGTTGGGTGGTCTACATTCCCAGAAAGTCTGATTTAGTATGTTGGGAAGGAGCCTGAGAATCTGCATTTATAAGAAGTTCCTGGGCAGTACTTTTCCTAGCAGAAGCTGTTGATCTGGGGCACATCGGAAGCACTGGTAAGGAGACATTGCTGCTTGGGTCTTGGTGTTACATGCCCGCTGTGATGTGCCTAGTAATCTGTGATATGCATATCTAGAAGAGAGGTAATAGAATAAGAGACTGAATTCAGTCTTATTAACAAGAATCTAAAACAGTCCAGTGTGACAGTGATGCACTTGTATTCTCATGGTATGTGAGTAATCAGGAGGAAAGCTTTGTCTTGGGTGCTTGCTTTGATCCATTTAACTAAAATGAAATTTCTCTCTGTGGGTCACTTCAAGACACCCTTTAGGAGTGAGATTGGCTCAGCAGATCAGGAGAGTTGGTTGGACTGTGAGATTGACTGTTTGCAAGATGCCTGAGAGCTTCACAAAGCACAGTTGTGGAAAGTCTGCATGGGTCCCCACGGCAACCATACCTGATTCCTGGCCCCTCCTCTCGGGCTCTTCCCTTGCACACTGCTTCCCCACGCCATGACTAGTGTCCCTTGCCGAGTCCTCCCACTATGGTGTTCCTGTTGTGCAGGCAGCCAACCGTGGACTGAAGGCTCTGAAACCATTTGGCAAAATAAATCTTCTCTCTGAGTTGTATGTGCCACGTGTTCATCCCAGCAACAGAAAAGCTGATCAATACAGATGGGTTGAGCAAGTTGGGGGGTGTTTGTTGGAACTGGCTGAGCAGGTTGGGAGGGTTTGCTTTGGATTGGTGAACCATAACTATGGGCTGTAAAATCCCCATGGGGAAGTGTTAGGGACTGTTCAGGGAGATAAGTTGTACAGTAAAGAGGGTCCCTAGGAGAGTGAGAGACCCTTGGAGAGTGATGAGTTACGATAGGAAAGTAGAGAGGTCCCACCGCAGGTCAGCTCGTGAGGTCTCATTCAGAGCATGTATCCTGGTCCACACACTTCCTTCAGCCTGTTGGTGCTGACTCAGTGTGGTGCCTCTCATGGGGGCAACTCTAGGAAGAAGCTGGGATGTGCGGCAAGTGATGCTCATGTGCTTGCTGTTGGTTAGCAATTCTCCTGCGCCCATCTGTGTGCACAAATAAGGCTTATCACTGACTTACCCCGGAGGACTTTCGTTTCTTAGGGATCTCATTCAGACTTCCCTGACCCTCATTTGTAGCATCTATTGTTTGAGCCAGCACTTCATTTTTGGAAGGATTTAGCCTCACCCAGTCTCTTATTTGTCTTAAAACACAAAGCACAGAGGGCATACTGTACTGGATGAGGCCTGTGAGAACAAGGACAGACTGTGACAGGCCACACAGCACAGGGGACTTGTAGAGAAAAGGTCACGCTGGAGTACTCTGAGCTGGAGAGATTCCACATGGCCAAGACCTATTTCTAGCAAGAGATGCCAACAAGAGCAGGGGTTGGTGTGGGGAGGTGCATGTTGGGGCTTCGTGTGCCCAGTTAATTATTACCTCGGTATTTTTCAGTAGTCTCAGGTTCATTTAAATGTTCATCCAGGAGGCTGGAGATGTGGCTCAGTGGTAGAGCTGCTTGCCTTGCCGGCATGTGGCTCTGAGTTTGATCCCCAGCGTTGTCTCCCCTGAAGTTCACAAAGATTATTAAATACACAAATTCTTACATAATGAGAGACAAGATGATACCCTGTTTGCTCAATGCTGGGACACATACTTTGGGTTAACTCTTGACCCATCATGGTTTCTGTAGCATTGTATGAGTTTAGCTGCTAGAAAGGAGTAGAGAAGACAGTACCTTTCTCTCGAGTAACGTGGAAGAGAAAAGAAAGCCAATTGAGCCCCAGATAAAAGCCCCAGCTGTAGATGAAAAGGTCTCAAGCCAGACCTCAGAACACATCTCCCTGCCCCTCATTTCTGTAGCTGCAGATTTCATTACCCTGCAGGCTGCTGGGCTCTGACGGTCTGTACATGACCAAACATCTTTGTAAAACCTGCCTTTACTCTTTTTGCTGAGAAAAAAAAAAAAAAAGAAAAGCCCTTTTTACTGGTGTAGACTACACTAGGTGGGTGGGATAGTTCCCCTCTGCTGAATTATAACCAGTCAGCTAAGTATTCTCTGTAGTTTTAAATCAAGGACTGAAACTTAAAACTTTGAGGCTTACCAAAAAAATGTTATTCTTAAGAGAAAAACATAGGCTTGAAAACTTAACCTCTTGGGCTATAGGCAGGGATTTTCTTTTTCTGAGGTGGAGGCTCATGTCAACAGTGCTGAGGCCAGTGAATGCCGGTCTGGGCTTCAGGATGCCGGTGTCCGCGATGTGGGGGCATGTCGCTCGTGTGATGCAGGAGTTGGTCCAGGGACTTTCTTTAGGTTCTTGGTGTGGTCCATAAGACCGAGTTTGTGTGGCCTATCTTATTGTCTTCATGACACTTCCTGCTCAATGTTGTGAGAAGACTTTAAAAATTTCCTAGGACCATGAAATGTATTTGAAAAACTTAAAGTTAACATGAGTGGTCTCTTCAGGAGCGGTGCTCCAGGTAAACAGCACTTGCTCTGGGAAAACAGTATCCCCCGCACCTGTAGGGCCTCTTTTCTTTCCTGGGTGGTTTACTGTGTTTGGGAACATTGAAGTCTACGGCACACACTCAAAATCTGGGGCTGTTAATCCAATAAAACTGTAGAACTATGGGATATTAACAATAGAAGTGGGTATGGATGTAGTTCTGTGGTGCTGTGCCTGCCTCACAAGTGCAAGATCCTGAGTTCGATCCCCAGGACCAGGGGGACAAAAATAAAACAAATCAAAAAATAAATGCACCAAAAAACAACCCCCAAAAACAATAGAAGGAGTGAGTTGGGGGATGGGTGAGAAGATCCTGGGGGTTGGATGCAGGATAAACGTGAATCCTTCTGCCTACTAGAAATAAGACTCTAGCAGCCTGATTGCTCCCCGTCCCTCCTCACAGGGAGGATGAAAGATATGAGGTCAGTATTGGATTTGACGGGAGAGAATGAAGAGGAAATGCTGCCTATGATCTCACAGAGAAGAGCAGCGACGGTGAAAGCCATTCTAATTCCTCAATTTCCCACCTGCCGCTCCTGCCCACGCCTCCATGTCTCTCTCTGTTTTGGCAAGTTCCTTATTGTCTGGCTAGTTCCAGCTGACCATCCCCCAAGCCTGGGTCTGCAGGGAAAAGCTGGGACCAGCCTCAGCCATATTAGCAGTGAAAAGCTGTTTCCAGGCCTCACCCAGCAAGAGAGGAAAGGAGTCGTTCCCCTGGTGGGAGACAGAGCACCCGAGCATCTCAGAAATTGAGCAAAGGATGAGCACTTCATCGTGAAGCCCTGCTTAAGGGGGGAAAAGGAAGGCACCCCAGTTCCTGAGAGTGTTCATGTGAGGCACCCTATTAAATCCTTGTGTGGGGAGGTTATGTCCTAAGCGAACTCAGGTGCCTGTTGATGTGGCTGAGCTCCGGGGACTACGGTGATTGAGGCTGACCAAGCCCTAGAGGGAACAGTGGGGACAACCCCCAACTCCAGCCCACTGGAACTTTGTGGAAATACAGACCCATGATTTTCTGTTTCTTAAAAAAAAAAAAAAAAAAGGAAATACAGACCTTGAAAGACATCTGTTGCTATTTAAATGTTCACAACACTGTGTAGGCCAAACTAATCGTGATGAGATTTGAACACAGTATGGGTTGGATTCATTCCTATCTAAACCCTCCTCTCCCTCAGCTCCCACCCTGGGCCGCCAGTGTTACACTTATGCCTTTCATGTGTATTTTATGCCTTTCATGTGTACTGGCGAGCTGGCAGTATGGGGGTGAAGTGGAGGGGGTGTAGATACCTCTATGTCTGTTGAGCAGTTTGGTGAGATGGGGCTACCCAAAATTCTGATTATTACGGAAGGGTCCCTTGGGATCTGAACTCTGTGAGCAAACCATGGGCTGGGGTCAGTCGAGGGTGCCCCTTAAATCATGTGCCTGACTGACTTGCTAAGTGAACTCCAGAGTTCCCTGGAAGAAGTAAAAACTGCAAGCACTTAAAAAAAAAAAAAAAAAAAAAACCAAGAATTTAATGAACAGAGAACACAATGGACTCCATTTTTTGATATCTGAATTTTAACGTGTGTATTCTGTGCAGCCACCAGTACAGTTGGGATACAGAACAGTTCCCCACCCCCCAAAGCTTCAGCAAGAACTGTTTTTTAAATTCTCAGACCCTAGAAAGTAAGCACTTCTGCTGGGCCCACCTTGTATCATAACTTTGATAGCTCTAAAAATCAGTTCAGTGTGGGAGAGTGGACCAAAATGGGAAACTGGGGTTCCTGGCTATTTGGTAGGGAATGATTCCTCATGGGGCCCCCTCGTACCTCAATAACAAATTTTTGCTCCTCCCTAATAAGTACCTATGTAAGCTCTTCTAAAATCTGTCATCTTTTCATTCATCAACTGGAATTGTCACATTTGGCAACTTAGTTTGGATACCTAGTTATGAATGGGATGTACTTATCATTAAAAAATTATTTCTCTGAAATTCATATTTAATTAGATGTTCCAAATTTTTGTTTGTTTTGTTTTATTTTGAGACAGGATCTTTCTATGTAATGCAGGCCGGCCTCAAACTCACTACGTAGCCCAGGGTGGCCTTGAACTCACGATGATCCTCCTTCCTCAGCCTCCTAGCAGCTGGGATTACAAACCTGCACTGCCATGCCCGACTCATGTTCTGTATTTTGTGTAGCAAGTTCTTCCCTTCACCTTCCAGCCATCTTCGCAACTGAATTCAGAACGTCCTTTCAACTCTGTTGGAAAGGTGAAAATCCTTTTGGACTTTAAGTATTAGCATGCGCTTTACAGGGTTGTAAGACGTGGGGAGAATGGGTGTTTCTTCAATATACTGACATGTTTTGGAGAAATGTTTTGTGACTAGCTGGTCATATCCTTTCAGCAGAATAAGAAGTGTTCTAACCCAGTGATGGCGAACCTTTCAGAGACTGAGTGCCTAAACCGCAAGCCAAGATCACTCATTTATTGCGAAGCCAACACTGTTCCCTTTTTGCATTGCTGTCTCATCTTCAGCTGCTGGTACAACCTACGTGGCTCATGAGATGACAGGGAGGGGCCTTGAGTGCCTGCTATACCGCGCCTACTGTAGCTTCACCACTGCTGGCCCAACGTGTTTGAGTGGAGAGGCAGTGCTTTTGAAAAATTAGTACGTTTCCTAGCTTTCCTTGGGCCTGACGTTTGAATGATATAGAACTGCAAACACTAAACAAAGAGATTCATCACACTGGGTGCAGCACCAGAATGCTCACCATCAGCAAGCCATAGGCCTCGTGCTGTGTGGAGCTATATACACTTGTGGCATATGGTGGCCCAGCGGCCACATTCACATCATTCTCAGCCTGGATGCTTCAGTGGAAAGTGGTATCATGGTTGATTGGTCTTCTTTGTTTGCTTTTTCTTTCTCTCATTTTACTATTCTGATTTCAGAAGTGCAGTGAGACAAAGCAGTCTGAGAATGAAGAATGAACAAATATGGCAAGTTTTCCCACCAAGGCCAGAGACCAGCAAACAGAGCCCACTGAGCAGTTCTGGCCTCCAGCCTGTTCTTATAAGGCTGGTGGGTAGGGTGTGCCTTTCACATTTTTAAATGATTGAAAAGTATTTTAAAGAGATATTTAGTAACACCTGGAAATGATATGAAATCCAAATTTGAGTCTCCACAAATAAAGCCATGCGTATTCATATATATGTTGTCTGTGGCAGAATTTGTGCTGACACTGCATGCAGACCATATGGCCTGCAAAGCCTAAAATGTTTACCAGAATACTTTGCTGACCCCTGCTCCCTAGATAGCACATCTTGCAAATGAGGCTCTCAGAGTCTTTTAGCTAAAGAATCAGTGTTGTCTCATTGCTGGCAGTGCCAAACAAGGCATCTCAGGGCTCCTTTTCACTGTTTCCTGGGCACCATGAAGACAAACGTATTTACTGAAGGGCTGGTATGTGCGCTTTGCCATGTCCAGATTTTCCCATTCTATCCTTACCACCTCAGTCAACTGTATGATGTCTCCTTTTGAAAACCAGAAAGTCCGATCTCTTAGATCAGAGATCTTAGAGATAATAGTTTTTCCATCTAAAAATAAAGCAAGACACTTAAAAATATTTGTTTTTCTATTGACTAAGGTTAGAGGAAAAGCACTGTGGATTTTCCAGATGAATTTCCTTTATTCCCGGGAATTTGCCAGGGAACTTGTGGGGTGATGGGTCAAAGTGGAGGCCAGAGAACATACCAGCAACATTCCCTGAGGCCAAGCAAGAAGCCAGTGAGGAGTGGCTTCCCGCCAGCCCTCCTGGGCTCATGGGGCCTTCACCAAGGGTCCCTCACTTCATGGGTCCCATAGTATAAACCATGCTTTGGTTTTCAAATAAAATAACCATAATGGCCAGCAGCAGCAGGATCTCCTATCATCAGGTCCTCCCGTTATCTCCCCTTTGGTTCTGAACTCAAAAGGGCCAGCAGCAATTTTGATGCTGTCTGCCTGGAAATTTCCAGAAGTTCTTTGGTGCCGTGATATATTTTCAGATTGCCCAAGGACTGGGGAGATAGAAATACTATAATTGCGACATCAAGTAAAAAAATACAATGCTTTGACTGGCCAGGCAGACATGCTGTGGTGAGTCATGTGGATGCTCATAGCAGCTTTCTGTAAGATGTATGGTTTTTGCTTCTCTGGTCCTAAGTGTACTTGACCCTGAAATTCTCTGCATGGGCTGCTTCTGAGCAGCTGCCTGCAGAGTGGGAAGCAAACCGTGTCGTACGAGGTTCTTACTGTGGCACCATTAACATTTGAACCAGCTCACTCTGCCCTACGGGCTGTCCCGTGTCTTGTAGGATGTTTTGTAGTATCCTTGGTCTCTCCTCATTAGATGTAAGTGACTTCCCCTGATCCCTACTGCTACAGTCACAAAGGCCTCTGGACATTGTCAAAAGTCCCCTGATGATAAAATACCCCCCTATGAGGACCACAGATGTGTAATGTGAGGTTGACCCAACCAAAGTATTTCCCACATTTTTACCAGTAGAGATTTATTCCTTAGTGTTCCTTTGATGCCGGAGGTTTTTAAAAAATTGTTTTTGAAAATTTCTCATGGGAATACGCATTTCTGAAAAAGGCTAATGTCTCAAGCCCGGGATGGTAAACAGTTTTCCTCTTTCTCAACCAAGCACTAACCAGGCTCAACACCGCTTAGCTCCTGAGATCAGATGAGATTGGGTGTATTCGAGGTACTATGGCCGCTGGCTTTCTCTCTTGTGAGGGAAGGCTCTGTCCCGAGTCTCCTCTTGGCTTCTTTCAGCACATCATTTCCTTTCAATGTGTGTCTGCATTTTCACATTTTCCCTTTGGGTCAGGACACCAGTCACACAGCAGGGTCTACTCTAGAGATGCCACTGTGACCTGACAACCCGGTGAGGACTGTCTCCATGTCAGGCCACCTCTGCGGAACTGGGTATTAGGGCTTGAGGCTGCCTCTCCTGGGATAACACAGTTTAATCCATAAGAATATCCCTGTGTGGCTCCTGCATCTCACAGTAATGGACAATGGTACCCTGCTCTGTTTCTGGATAGGGCAGTGGGCCCTGGGCCTCAAGGGAAACAGCCTGGGGAATGGCGGACACACAGTTGGTGCCATTTACCACAAGCCTTGTGGTGTTTTCATGCTCATGTCTTCCTTTTAGCCTCACAACCCTCCGCATCCCATTGCTGTCCCCATCTGGAGCCTTTTATCTGGAAGTTGATGGGAGGAGAGCGTATCACAGGGAGTTGTCACCAGTATTAAACATCCCCTCCCAAGCCCTGCTGGACACTGTGAGAAAGGCCATGCCTCACAGGAGTGCAAGACACCGCTCAGCCACCTCCCATGATGGTCATCTCTGTGTCGTCCAGCATGCTGGACTGTCCCTGGCTCACTATCGATAATGACCAAAAACTTCCTGGTGGGGCAGCAGCTGCCTGAGTTTATAGATTCTGTCACCTCCCTGTGTTGTCTGCTGATCAGTGAGCAGGACAAGTCTGATTTTCCTTGGAGAATGCAGAGGCCTTGGGGAGCACTTTGTGCCGAGTCATCCAGGGCCGTGGCTGGAGCTCACACCGTCCCTTTACTCTCTCTGCTCTGGTCTCCCTGCCCTGCTGCCCTGCTGCCCCGCTTTGCTCCCCAGGTTCCCCATCTTACATTTCACACCACTTGAGCCCCAGAGCCTCATACTTCCCTCCTTTGCCCAATCTGGCCCCGCCAAGTCTGAAGGAACCTAGGCTGTGTGGAGTGCAGCCATGGTGAGAGCAGTCTTTGTTCTCAGTGGGCTAAAGAAGATGCAGTCACAGTATGTGTGACACAGCAGGGCACCTCTGAGAAGGGCTGTACAGCCCTGTGTAGCTGGAGCTGCTGGAGAATAAGACTGGCAGGTCAGGGTGGTGCCCGGGGCCCACCGGCCTCTCAGGAGCTGAGTGGAGCAGGCTGAGAAGGGGAGCCCCTGCCAGCCCCTCATTTTGCCTCATGGCCAAGGCTGGCACACAGCTGAAGCTTCCGGTGTGGCTCTCCGGGCTTTTGGTATAGCAGTCCCCTTGGTTCTGGTAACCCTTTAAATCTTACTTTGTGCACCGCAGCCAAAGAACAGCATCGTCTTCCACGTCGAGTGAAGGCTGTCAAGCCCCCAGAGAGCCAGTCTAGGGGTGGGACATGGAGGCTATTTCTGGACAATGTGCCACCCTTCTCAACTTTCAGAGAAGCCTGGCGATAACGGGGTGACTCAGGCTGTGCACTTATTTTTAGGGAAAGCCAAGAATTGTGTCTGGAGCTATTCAGATCCCCCGTCGCTTCCCGCATGGATCACACTATTGTGAAGAGCTTGCCGGCAAAATGCTGCTTTAATCATTAACTCCTTGCTACTCAGCATTTCTCGCACACTGTCCCCAGTTTATGGATTTGGGAGAGCATGGAAGATCAATGCAACCAGGCCTTTAAACCAGAGGAGAGAACTCCAGGGAATTTCCACTTGAAAACTGACTTTGGGACTAAAGAGTTGTTATGAAAGTGTCTGTTACAGGGCACTTCATACATAATCCATGTTATGGCAAATGTTTTTTCAAAATTATTTAAGGAGAGCATCGCTCCTCTGTTAGAGATATATATACATCATTGTCTTAGTAAGTGAGGAATGTTAGCTCTGGGAGGTTAAATACTGCAGGCACAAGACCAGGAATGGGAGCCCGGAGTGGAAGCTGAAAGCCCACCTGTCTACCCTGCTGCCACCCTTTGTTGGCCCTGTGCATCATGAGTTGATCATGGAAGTATTTCCTGCTCAGCTCAGACTCAGCCTCAAGATCCTGGTCAGCCTTGTGTCATACAAAACCACTAGTACAATCTGAGTGATGTTAGTATTTAAACAAAAGTCTATCTGTCATATTAGCTTAGTCTTTCTCTGTGTTTGCTTAAAGTCGAATTTTTAAATTTGTAAAAGTTTTCATTGTTCTTGTTGTTTTCTACAGAGCTATTTTGTAATCTTTTATTAAACACTTGTAGGAATGGAGTATGGTGTTTTATTCTTTGTTTTAGCAGTCAGTGGAGATTCTCTACTTTTTAATAAGAGATCCTACCTTGGCAGAAACAATGTCGTTTTAACATCCAGCGCCTTGATATGGACAGTCATTGGAGGTGCCATTGTCTACGGTGATGAGTGAGACAGGGGAAATGAGCTGTAAGAAGCAGCTCAGGCTGTTTAAAGTAGTAAAGCTGTCAAGTACCCAGTCTGATTCATGGTGGCCGGATGGTGTGGTGCGACAGGAGGTGCTAGAAAGGCCAAGAAAGCAAAGTATTGAAGGGACAGGCTTAGGCGACGTGCATAGCTTCAGCCTCAGGAAAGCCTGTTGTCCTAAAGGTGTAGACCATTTGGGGCTGGGGAACCCAACAGGGAGAAAATAGCTGCTTAAAAGCAAGCTCAGATTAGTCAACAGTCTTCAGGATGGTGTAGAAGGGAGGACCTAAGATCCAGCCATGCAGCCGAGTGAGATAGGAACTAGTCCTAGAGGAAGTCCATGGGACAATATCTACAACTAGACCCTCAAAAAAGAGAAATACATAGCCTAGAAATGTACAGCTATCATGATTGCTTCACGTGCTAGACACCTGAGCTGAACTGGGTTGAACAGTTGAAATTAGTAGCAGGTAGAAAACAGGTACCACTCATACAAAGTATGTTCATTAAAAAGGAAAGCTTTTTGTTTTACATTATTAAAAAAGCAAGTTAGGCCAGCAGCCTCTGGAGGGCCGTTAGCAGGGGGAATGCTCTTAGCTGTAGATTTGAGCCTTAAGGCCGGAGCTCCAAGCCCTGGGAACGGGATGACATGAGGGTGGCAAGGCACATTCTGAGATCTGATGATCAGAACTGAAGTCAGAGGCCAGGCCAGAGCTGGACCAGCTGCCCTGATATTGACATGGAATGGTGGTGTGTTTGTGTTTGTGTGTGTGTGTGGCAGAAAATTGTATCTACTTACACGCTCTCTGTGAGATGATAGCTAGTGAATTGACTCGGAGTGGTACTTGGCCTATAGGGAGGATCCAAAATGGACATGATGTTAGAAGTTGGGGCAGCACACAGATCCTGCTTTCACAGTGCCTCCTCCTTGGAAAATAAGAGGGGCCACTGGCAGAGATGACATCCAGAAGTTCAGGGTTCCTGATGTTGGGTCATGCGGCTGCCCAGCCAGGTATCCCAGTGCCAGTGAATTTACTAAAAGAGTGACAGCCAAACGCTACTTCAGAGGGACCATTGGTGCAGATATATCCCCTATCTTCTTCTGTAGGAAGGAGCGTGAAGGCCTTGAATGGGTTTCCCCCAAACCCTGGGACAATCTTAGTCTTAATTTTATTTTAGCTTTTGTTATATAGGAGAATAAAACCAAGGCCTTTACTCTGAGCTACATCCCTAATCCTTTAACATTTTTTTCAACTTTGAGAATCTCACTAAATTGCCCAGGCTGGAATTAAACTTGTGATCTTCCTACCTCAGACTGCTAGAGTGCAGAGATTACAGGTGTGCACCACCATGCCCAGCCTACTCTTTAATATTAATCTCTTCTGGCTCTTTATTTTTGGATGTTTTTTTATTGTGAAATAGGTACATTTTATATACATATCATGATCACACTAAACATTGACAATTTGTACTAGTATATGACATGACTTAATTCTCATTTTTCCCATTCCCCTACAACTTCCCACCCACTATATACGTAAGCTTTGTTTCCATTTTTTTATTACCATCACAGTTTTTACTCTCCCTTCATTACTTACCCCTATTCCATTTCCTTTTGAATAGCTTCTATTGTATAATATCTAACATACATTTTAGAACTCATTTACATTTTCAGTTTCTCATATCAGAGAAAAGATATGGTATTTACACATCTGTGACCTATTTAGTTCACTTATGACTATGTCTTAAAGTATGAATGATTCAAATTTGTCATTCTTTATGGCAAAGTAATATTTCGTTGTATAGAAAAACCACATATTCTTTATCCAGACCTCAGTTGATGGGTGTTTGGGTTGTTTCCAAGATTTAGCTATCAGAAACTGAGCAGCTATAAACATGGGTGCACATATATCACTGTGATATGAATCTTTGAATTCTTTCATGTATATCCCCAGCAGGGGGAACAGCAGGATCAAATGGGACCTTTAAATCTAGTTTTTTGAGGATTCTCCCCACTGATCTCCATAGTGGATGCATGAGTCTACATTCCCACCAACAGTGGAGGTCTTCTGCATATTTTAATGATGCTGTTACTATTAAGTAATCCTGATTAACTCGATGTGAGACATTCCAGGCAGAACAGGGCCAGCTTCATGGCTTGTGACTTCAGCATCTCATAGATGCATAGTTTTGATTACCAGGCATTTTCTGCACTGAAATATTAAGAATTTAAAATATTTAATATAAATAAGCCCTCAAATTTCAGTCGCGTTATTCTTTTGAAAGCATTTTCCAGCACTTAACACCTGACTGCAGGTCCTGGTCAGGAAACAACTTCCTTCCAGGTGATGACTTAGGTTCCTACTATTTGTGATTCCACCACAGCTGAGCGCCTCGGCTGTTGGAGGAGAGAGGATGTAAAGGGGGTTTTCACTTCTTACTACCTCGGCCTGGAAGTGGCACAACTTGCGTCACTTCCTGTCAATGTTGGGAGAACAAGTCTTTTGGCCACATGTAGGTGCTGTGGAAATATGATGCTGGGAAACATGGTACCATCCACTGTGCAGTGGCTTCCAAGGAGTAGAGTGGCTTCCTACGGGAGAAAGAACAGAAATTTAAGTGGATCAATAGCTTTTTCTTTTACCTATGTATTCGTCATGACAGATGGGATCCTTGGCTCAAAAGCAAACATCACAAAGCAGACCAGTGTGCACTCAACAAAGAATGTAGGAATCCAGGTTTTTGTAACACACAGGACCGTCTTGCGGTCTCATCAGTTAAGAATCATCATTAAGGAGGATGCAGGGTCTGTAAGAGGGAGAAGCTAGAATCAGAGTTGTCTGTGCTCGTTTGCTTGTAATTTTATTTCCGATTGTAGATTTTTAGAAAAGTAAAGATGAAACAACTAACACATGGAGGGCTGTGTACTGATACTTTGGTTTGATAGATTCACTCTGACTATTTGACTCAAAATGCTGAAACCCAGAATAGGAACCTCTTGCTTAGCACCTCTT
>PVIR01033362.1:0-17898 GCA_004026965.1 Petromus typicus | reverse complement strand
TGGAGACTCACATCCAGCAGCAACCAGTACCACATACCACAGTGCCGGGCGTGGTGGCTCACGCCTGTAATCCCAGCACTCGGGAGGCAGAGGCAGGAGGATTGTGATGTGAGTTTGAGGCTGAGCTCAGGGCCAGCCTGAACCACAAAGCGAGACCCTGTCTCAAAAAACCTAAAAAAAAAAAAAAAAAAAAAAAAAAGTTTCTAAGAAGTATTTTTGTTCGTTTTTACAATGAAGTAAAGCAGACCTCACTTTCCCAAACAACTGCTGTCGCCACATGTGGCCTTTCAGTCACACACAGCTCAGTGTCCGTCCCTGAGGGCACCAGTGTGCATGGGCCAGCCTGCAGGTAGGACCGGCTTCGCCTGCCTACCTTTGCTTTCATTCCAAGGCCGAAAGATCAGGCCTTGTCAAATAGCATTAAAATTGATGGAAATTAACATCTGCAATGCATTGTCAGTAACATTACATTAGAAAATAAATGGGAGATTTGAGGAAACTAAATAAATATTAGCTTTGTTTTCTATGATGTGAAATATGTGAAAGCTCTTTTATAACTTGCATGGGATACCAAAAGAAGCTGAGAAAAGTAAGCTTGCACTGCTGAGTGACTGTGAGCTGCTGTGTTGTCTTTCAATGAACATGTTTTAGAATCATAGTCTTGTAGGAAAGGTGCAAAGACAAAGAATACAAATAGCCACGACAGGTACAAATGAAATTCTAATCAGCGCTGTCCTTTTGAAGAGATGTTAGATTTTACTTTTGGCTCGGGCCACACCATTAGCAACACCTGCCATTATTACAGTGGGACCGGAGGAAGGAAACACTGAGTATTAACAGGTTTTTAAGGAAAATGATAAATACCTACGTTTTAGAGAAAATGGTTAAAATTTCACATCAGAACCAAAGTAAATAATAAATTAGATTTAGATCAAAACAGGTAATATATGGTATCATTCCTTTCATTATTTGAATTTTAGTAATTTTATATTTCTAATGTGTTAAAAATATTAAATATTATTTTAATAAGAACAAAGGAATTTTTATTTTTTGGCCCCCTAAGAAATACCGAGCTAAAGTTCTCTTGATTGCGTTTGACTCGCTCCATCTCAGGAGTGATAGCTGTGGGGGTTCCTTTTCCCAAATTTTCTTTGTACAAAACCTGTGAGATACAAGAAAGTACCCAAAAGACATTCAAAATAAGCACAGGGACTGAGGAAGGGAGGGAACTGGATTTAGATACAGAAGGAGTTTTTTTAGTAAGTAATTTTTAGTAAGGGTAATGCTTTTGGTTTTGTATGTCAGTTTTTAGATGAACACAATTCAGTTTTAAGATGAACTCTCCAGTGCTAATTCTGGGAAGAGGGAAGCACTGAGCTATAAGGCGTGAGGACACCGATGAGGATGTTGTGTTAATGCTACTTGTAGGATTTCAGATCTAAGTACTCGCTAGTCGGTTGCTGAAAATGTTAAAGGCCATCAGAGAATGGGTCATTCTGCATTAAGTCAGATGGTTTGGGTCCGGTAACACACACCACACACACATACATACACAGAATCTGTGGTTAAGAGGTTACTGGTACAACAATGATGATGGGTTATTCTGGTAGAATTTAAAACTGGGAAATAGTTTCTTAATGACATATTGGTAAATACCGAGCTAAAGTTCTCTTGATTGCGTTTGACTCTTTCAATCTCTGGAGTAACAGTGGTTGGAATGCCCGTTCCCAAGTTTTCCTTGTACATAACCTGTAGAAAACAATTAGATGCCCCAAAAGGCAAAATAATCATAAATTCTATTTATAGCTACATGTAGGCTCTTTGGTGAGTACTCATTAAAAACAATCCAGTTTTCAAATATGATGCTCAAGGACTAAGGAAAATAAATTCCACAGATACTTATGTTTTCTTCAAAGTAGTCATTTTACCACTCTTTATACTGGATACTAAAGTGTATTTTCTGTAGCCAATACTTACTGTATTCCTAAAATGCACTAAACAGTGCTAATAAGTTTTATAGTTCACCTAGTGTTAGTGCTTTGACTATAATAGATTTTTACTCAAAAAATGGATTGCTTGTTTTATGATTCGCTAATTAAGCTTTTTTGTTTGTTTGTATATATTACAAAGTCTTTCTATATAGTTCAGGCTGGCCTTGAACTCACTAGGTAGCCCAGGTTGGCCTTGAACTTGTGGCAATCCTCTTGCCTCAGCTTCCCCAAATGCTAGGAATATAGGCATGCCCCCAGGTCCAACTTTTTTCCTTTTGGTTTGTTTTTGAAAAAGGCAGAATCCTTATTCATAGGTGGTAGGATCAAAGGACTATACATTTTAATGAAAAGAGTAAGGAACGACCCGTTTCTTTTTTTGTTTGTTTTTGAGACAGGGTCTCATTTTGTAGTTCAGGCTGGCCCTGAGCTCACTATGTAGCCCAGGCCAGCCTGGAACTCACAGCAGTCCTCCTGCCCCTGCCTCCCGAGGGCTGGGATTATAGGCATGCGTCACCACGCCCGGCAATGTGGTATGTTGTTACTAAGGATCAAACTCGGGACCTTGCATTTGCCAGGCAGATGCTGGAACCACTGAGCAAAATCCCTGGCCTGGAACTACCACTTTTTAAACCATTTGCCTCCTTTCCCCTTATGGTTAAAAGCTTTCAACTAAAGGAATGAATGACTTCATTATTTAAATAAGTAGATTCTACAGCATTCTAGTGCACAAGAGAGAGGGCGGGAGGAAAAGTCAGGGCTGTGTCACAGATTAATTCCTAGACTCAGCAACAAGCGAGCAGTGTGACATCTTTGTCAAAGATTCCTAAAAATTTTCTAGCAAAACAGTCTACCATCTTGGTAACAAAGTCATGTTTCTTTAGCCTTTACCAAGCAAGGAAGCAGGACTGTCTTGAGTAACAGAACAAAATTAGAGGAAAGTAAGAAGTTGCGATTCAGAACAACACAGAAACCATAAGCTAATTTTCTCCAATTAGTGGACATAAAATTTGAAATGTGTTTGTACCATAGGAAGCTGAAGTGTAAGTAGGAATGAACCAGAAATGAGATCTAAATAATATGACTGAGGTTTCTTGTCTACTTTTGTAACCCGTAGGGTGTCCTTTCAGGACCAAGGGAGGATTCATAATATCCCCAAGGCATGGGAGGCCCGTGGCAGAGGGAGAGGGAAGGAGGACAGCAGTGGAAGGGTGGACAGCCACACAAATACATGCGGAAAGTATAAGCCACTACCGAGCTAATGTGCTTCTGGGTCTCCTTAACGCGTTTCACTTCAGGCAGGTCAGGGATTGGAGTTCCTTGTCCAATTGCTTCTTTATACTTCACCTATGGAAAAAGGAGCAAGGAAAGTGATCCTTACGGGATGGGTAGTCACTGTTTTCAACATGTACGTGTGTTTGCTTTGAGGCCATACCAGTGAAGACTGAACCTGGGGACTTGTGCATGCTGAGCAATCTATCAATTCCCCTACAGTTTTTTTTTTTTTTAATTATCTTTATTGGTACATTAAATATACACATCATGATTGCAGTCCATAATGGGGATTTGTACCAGTATATGACACAACTTAATTCTCATTTTTTCCCATAGCCCTACCCACCCTACCACCCCCCCATATATATAAAATTTGTTTCCTTACTTTTTTGTTACAATCTCAACATTGTCCCCTTTTACCTTATTCCCCTACAGTTTTAAAGCCAGAATTTAAACAATGTGGGCTCTATACTTAGTTTGGATGGCGCAACATTCTAATATAGGGTCAGAGAAGAAGAACAGTTCTGAGAGGGGGGACCCTTCATCTCTTTGGGAGAGGCAGAGCAGAGTTCCCTGCTTGGATTGTAACCCCTCACCTTTTCTGTATGCAGTAGTCCTCCTTTAATTTATGAGGGATAAATTCTATGACCTCCAAGTGAATGCCTAAAGCCATGATCTTTCATATACTGGTACAAACCCTCAATGTTGAATGTGATCATCATGTATATGTAAAATGTACCAATAAATCAATTTTAAAAAACCATGTGTCATACCAAACTCTGAATATACTATATTTTTTTCCTATACTCATAGGCAAATTTATTGCCATTTTCATCTTATATAAGTACTTAGCATGTGCTGTGGCCTTCTCTTTTGCTGTTTGAGATGTGATAACAAAACTAACATGAGGTTGTTTTTGAAACAGAGTTTCACTATGTTAAGTTGGTCTCAGACTCATGGGCTCAAGTGATCCTGCTGCCTCAGCCTCCTGAGTAAACTAGAGGTTTACTCTGTCATTCCTGGTGAGCATGAATTTCTTTTTTCTGCTTCACAAGTTGACAGATAGGAAATTCCTTCTAGTGGAATTCATGATAACCTCAGCATACTCTTATTTTATTTTTTTTTTGAGACAGGGTCTTGCTTTGTAATTCAGGCTGGTCCTGAACTCACAGCAATCCTCGTGCCTCTGCCTCCTGAATGCCGGGATTACAGGCGTGAGCCACCATGCCTGGAACTGTGGTATGTAATACTAATTGCTGGTGGGCATGAGTCACCACACTCAGCATTGGTGTATAAGGTTACCAGGGATCCAACTCAAGACCTTGCACTTGCAAGGCAGGCACTAGAACCACTGAGCTAAATCTCTGGCCCTCAGCATACTCTTAAATCAATAAATTCTACCTTTTCATTTAAAGAAAGTACATTATAACTTCTCTTTTGCATATGCAAACTCCTAGTTTCACTACTCTTATACTTCAGGGCCATTAAGTAAAATAAAGATCCTTTGAACACAGTCACTGCCAAACCCAGACAGCTGGTCTCTAGTCAGCTAGCAAGGGAAGCTGCTAACTATGCTGGGCCAAAGGATGATATGTGCCCCTGATGGGAAGCCACAAGATTTTATCTTGCTACTCAGAATGGTGCACAGTATAAAACTTATGGTTTATTTCTGGGGTTTTCTATGAACTATTATTGGACCAGCGTTGAGTGAAGGTTAACTGAAACCAGAGAAAGAGAGTGGATGAGAGTTCTAGCATGCTCCAAAGATTCTCTGCCTAACATTTCCTTTGCCGGGGAAGATATATTTACATACATGAGAAGTTTCTACTTTCGTAGCCTCTGCTTTCCATGTCTCATCGTTCCCTCATGGAAACACCACAGAACTGCACTGAGTCTGGGATGACTGACCACTGGCACCTCCACGGGGTGATGGTGGTACAGAGTCATCTGTGTTAGCATATTAGCGTTTCTAGTGACGACGTTTTCGGAGCAACTCAAAGGACATTGTAAAGTATTGAAGGAAGGTGGAAAACACTGAGTCTCCCGTGTCTTTACCGAGCTGATGTGGTCCTGTGTTTTCTTCACTCTCATCATCTCAGGTGTCTTCCCAATTGCTGTTCCAGGTGAGACATCCTCTTTATACAAAACCTGGGCATTCAGAATCAGGAGAGTGTTACACAGAAGGAAGGAAACGCTAGCAATTCCTGGAGAAAGACTAGAACACACAGCTTCTGTGAAAACAAAAAACACTAGACAGCGTTCCCAGGCAAAAGCTGGAGAATTGCTTCTGAGATCTTCCCCATCATGTTCTAAACATATCAGCAAGTCACCTTCAGATCTTCAGATATCTTTTAGGACTGTCACGCCATATTAACACAGGATGAGAAAAAGCAGAACATGTTGATTAACAACAATGAAACCCCTCCCTTATGAAACACAAAATCCATTAAAAAGTGTAGAATCAGTCAGTTATTTTGGGGAGATATAAGAAAAGAAATCACAATGTCAAAAAGAAATCTAGCTTCTTGGAACAAGGCAAAACATGTTATTGGTTTGACATTAAATTTTTTTTTTTAAAGTAGTTACTTTGTTAGATTTAAGTTATTTCAGATGGTCTCTGGAGTGATGATATTGGAGTAAAGTATGGATAATTTTAACAAATAACCAGTAGTATTAACTGTGAAGGTTAGATGTTAATTATCTCTATCAGTGTGAAGCTAGTATTTTTTATAGGAAGAGAATGAAATTATTAGGTTAGCATTAGATGGAAAATAAATAGTACATATACCGAGCTGAAATTCTTTTGATTTTCTTTAACACGCAGTATTTCTGGCGTGTCTTGAACAACAGTAATTTTTCCTTTACTGTTTTTAAGGTCACACTGGTATTGGAGCTATGAAGAAAGAGTAAATATCTTGTTAAGATATCAATATTGTTTTATTTTTAATTGTTCTAGATTGCAAAAACTTAAAATTCTGTACATAAAAATTTATGCCATGATAATCACAATTTGATGGCCAAAGGGAAGTTCTTTTTTTTTTTAGGTTTTTGGAGACAGGGTCTCGCTTTTGTGGTTCAGGCTGGCCCTAAGCTCAGCCTCAAACTCACATCACAATCCTCCTGCCTCTGTGTCCCGAGTGCTGGGATGACAGGCGTGAGCCACCACGCCCGGCACTGTGGTATGTGGTACTGGTTGCTGCTGGGTGTGGGTCTCCACACCCAGTATTGTTATGTGGTTACCGGGGAATCGAACCCGGGCCCTTGCGCTTGCAAGACAGGCGCCGGAACCACTGAGCTAACTCCCCGGCCCCAAAGGGAAGTTCTTTAATAAAAAGTTTGTAGAGGAACTAAGTTGACCAGGGAGGGGGATGCTGGGAGTGGAGCCCAGGGCCTCACATATGCTAAGCACATGCCGCACCACCGAGCTACATTTTCAAAGCATACAGTGTATGAGATCGTGTAAAATTGTTCTCTCTTCTTGCCTAACTTCACTTTGTGGAAAACAGATGTCACCAGGAACGGGAGGTAGTGACATGCAGTCACTGGCGGGAAACCAACCACCAAGTGACAGAGGGTTGAGTGAACCCTGCTGTGCTTTGTGGGGAGCGATGGAGGTGAGGTGCCCATGTGTACCCCAAAGCACCTTCCTCAGCCTGGGGGACCCCAAGTACCGGCGAGCTGTGCCATAGAGACACTAAAACCTTACCAGGCTGAAGTTCTTTTGGTTCTCCCGGACTCTTTGCATCTCTGGAGTGTCCAAGACAGTCTCGTAATATGACATGGACTTCTCTGCATCTTCTTTGTACTTTTTCTGAGAATAGATTCCGAAACATAAGGAAGGAAAGCACCACAGGGGTGTGGGCTAGTGGCCCTTCAGCTCAGAAGAGGGAAATTTCTTTCCATATTCTTGGGCATTTGTGTTTGTAAGAGGTATAAAGCAGAGCACTTAAGGCAGTGACGGCCATGCCCTTTGTTTGGATAAGAGCTGAAGAAACTATTTTGTAGATGGACCCCCTGTCAGGACGGAGATAGCAGAGGTTGGCTGTCGCCGGCTCACCCATGTGAGAGCAGCCGCTGCTAGTGAGGCCTGGGAGGGAGAGAGAGACATCCAATGGTACGTTCAAGGTGAACTGGAGAAAAGCACGCTGGGAGTCCCTCAGGCAGAGGCAGAGGCAGGAGGGTTAGAAGAGTCCACCTCCTGCAAGACAGCCTGGCTGGGGGTGAGGAGATCCTCTCTGAGCTCAGTGTGGCCATCCTCTCTGGCCAGTGTGCTCAGGTTTTCTGGCTGCCTGACTGAGAGACACAAAGAACTCGAGGCTTCCAGAACATGGCTCTCACGCTACAGGAACTGGTCCACTGAGACTAACTAGTTAGACCTGGAGTCTGCTCCATGGTCCATCACTTTTCCTTGAGCTTCCCCGTCTTCCACTGAAGTGTCCTTCGGGGCCTCTGCCGTTCTCATGGACACATACATAGCCAGTCCCGCCACCAGACTAAAGTTTAGTTATTCTCCACTGGAGAACACTTGCTCTACCTTAGATCCTTTTTTTTGTTTCTCCTTTAGTCAGTATGTTTTTTCACTCATCCCTCTAGCTTCAATGTAGCTAATTTCTCCTTCTTTTCAAGGAAGTTTGGGTGTATAGAGATGAGCAGGAAAGCGACCAGTCACTTTTGTGAGGGGGTTAAAACTAGTTTATGTCTACATAGTATTGTCTATGAACTAAAAGCAGTGAAAATTTTAATCTCAAATACACAGAAGCAGTTTCAGAAAGATCTTAGCCTAGATTTGATTTCCCTAACTGGTTGCTAATTAAAGCAGTAGTTCCTCAGGAACACATACTTTGTCCCAGAAAAAGTGACCTGTGTGACTTCCTAGTTATCTAATGCGAAGAAAAGAGTTCACAATTGCCTAAGAATGCAAGCTGTCCTCCTTCACTTCCTTACGGTTGAGTAAAAGTTGCCTCAGTTGTTTTTCAGAGCCATTCTAGACATGGATCATTTCTCTGATCCTCGAGAGGGGAATCAGTCTGTACCCAGAACTTGAAGGTATTTATTGACAAAAGGACTCAAATGGCTCCTCTGGCACTAAGAAATATTCAGTGTAGTGTCCTAGATTTGTGTGTGAGCACAAAACTGCTTCCATTAATCCTCAGCTAGGAGGCTTTTAACTTTATAAAGTATACATTTCCTGTGAGATTGAGAAGTAATGCTGTGGAAAACACCATTCTGTCATTCAAAAGTAAACACTGATCCCAAGGAGGGAGGGAGTCACCTGCCTGCAGCATTTTAGCCCTTGAGGGAACAGCCAAACCCAACACATGCCAGTCAAGTAAGTGGCCACGCCCACCTAGAACTGGCCAAACCGCTGTTTCTCGCAAAAATCAGCGAGGTCAAAGGCAGAGGGTAGGCCTGCTACTCAGTTTCTCACAGCTCAGAGTGTTGGCTCCCTAGCTCTTCCACAAACACAACACGGTAGTGTGAAACCCAACATTCTCCCACTAATGAATATCTATCTACTCACAACTTGTTTTATAACTTATTTTAAATCTAATACAGAAATTTCAACTCTGACCTAAACCCCCACCATTGAGAATAAATCCATTTTGTTTTATTGGTGAAAATCCTGATTTGAAACCACCTCCGTCAGCATTAGTGGGAGGCCTTCTGTTTGTCCTGACTGGGGCACATGAGAGATGCTACAGTGAATGTCCTTACCTGGCTTGAAAGGTTCTTGACTTGTTGGGCATGAATGATCTCTGGAGTATCAACCACAGATGTGAAATTAGCTTTTTCCATTTCTGCTGATTGCTTATACTTAATCTGTAAAAGGCACCCAAGAGTTCGATAAATGTACTTGAATTGCACAATAGTTTGGTTTTGGAGACACAGTGTCTCTGTGCAGCCCAGACTGGCCTCAGTCTCTTGCGTACTGGAACTACAGGTGTGCACCACCACACTTGACCAGGTAAAACATTTTTTGGTTTAGTTTAAGAAATGATTAATACTTGTGTTCTAAGAGTGAACATTTCTTCCTGCTGTGTCTATAGTTTATATGAAAATGCGATTCATAAAGAAGCTCTTCTCTGTCAAAAGACTTAACTATCTATTTAGGTGGAGGATTGGGTGCATGTAAGAGAAAAATAATCAGCAAATACAAAAGGGTTTTTACACAACAGCTGACAGAACGACAAGTAAGCAAAATGCACACATCCTTGAGCATTAGACAACACCAGGTGCCTAAAAGATGTGGCTAAAATTTTGGTCATGAAAGCAATAGAACAAAGAACTCCCCAAAACATACAAGCCAGGAATTCTTGGCACCAACTGAAGAGTAAATTGACTGAAAAAGCACAGCCAGGATGTCAGAGTCTACTCCAGCCCTCATGCATTGATTTGGTTCCTCAGCTTCTTCCCTTTGATCTGACAGTTCAGAAAGCGGTCTGCCAGAGTCCCTGACCTCCCACTGAAGGGATTCCACTAGGCAGATGTTCAACATGGCTGGTTTTTTTTTTTTTTTTTTGAGATAGGGTCTCACTTTGTAGTTCAGGCTGACCTTGAGCTCAGCCTCAAACTCACATCACAGCAATCCTCCTGCCTCTGTCTCCAGAGTGCTGGAATTACAGAAGTCAGACACCACGCCCAGCACCGTGGTATGTGGTACTACTGATTGCTGCTGCCATGCCCAGTACTGTTATGTGGTTACCTGGGGATCGAACCCCGGCCCTTCTGCTTGCAAGACAGGTGCTGGAACCACTGAGCTAAATCCCCAGACCAAGATGGCTGTTTTTGAGTAGGGGATGTAGCTCAGCAGCACAGTGCCTGTCTGGCAAGTGAAAGGCCTTGAGTTAGATTCCCGGTTAAAAAAAGAAGAAGAAGAAGAAAGCCAGTGTATGTGTCTTATTGTTCCTGACTAACAAAATGACAAAGGATAACATTGTGTCCCTATAATCAGAACCACTTTCTTTAAAAACGACCTGGGATAGAAACACTGACCTGACTGGCGATATCGGTAGCATTCTTGGCCCGCATGAAGTCTGGAGTTTCATTGGCCATGGCATTCAGACCTCTTCCTTTGACTTCCAATTCCAGGTCTCGCTTATATTCTTTCTATAGAAGTATTTTTTTTAAAAAAAGAGTCATGTAACTTCTAGCAGGTGGTAACTGAAGAATGATGATGAAATACAAATCTGCATCACACACCCCCTCAGTTCTCACAGGCAGTGTCTCTCTTGGCATGTACCAGGAGAGTGATGTGTACAGAAAAGCCACTATAGGAAAATGTCTTACTATTTCAATATGAGTCAATTTAACTCCTTCTTTTGAATGCTTCTATTATTCCCTAGTTAGAAAGCTATAATAGAAATCAAATTTTAAATCTGATTTGTTACATAACTAATATTAAATTTAGGCACACACCACTCCGGTGCTGTGCTTTAGATTAAATAAGCACACCAAATATATCGAGGACAAATCAAATAATATTTTTTTTTTTTTTTTTTTTTAGGTTTTTTGAGACAGGGTCTCGCTTTTTGTGGTTCAGGCTGGCCCTGAGCTCAGCCTCCAACTCACATCACAATCCTCCTGCCTCTGCCTCCCGAGTGCTGGGATTACAGGCGTGAGCCACCACGCCCGGCACTGTGGTATGTGGTATTGGTTGCTGCTGGGTGTGGGTCTCCACAACCAGTATTGTTATGTGGTTACCGGGGAATCGAACCCGGGCCCTTGCGCTTGCGAGACAGGTGCCGGAACCACTGAGCTAACTCCCCGGCTCCCAAATAAAATTAAACATTTATAACAACCATTCATCAGCGATTGATATATATTTTATCTAATGCTTGATGGTACTGGATATAGAATTTGCAATTTGTAACACTGTGCCTCTTTCTGGGCATGCGTATTATGTACACATGTGTACTTGAGTGTACTTGAGCATGTGTGCTTGAGTACTTCTGTGCACGTGGCGGCCTGTGGTCTTACCTCATTGAGAATCTGTGTGGCATTCTTCGCTCGTACCATGTCTGGTGTGTCTTCCATCTCAGTGAGGCCTTTCCCACGGATGCTTTCCTCCAGATCTTTCCGGTACTCTCTCTGTCTCACAAAGGAAGAGTAACAGTACTAAGAAGGAAGCCTGGGTTGTGCTCTTAGGCGAGGAGCAAAAGCAAAACCCAAATGGAAGACAACCCTCCCCATTTTAACAGCTCACTGTTAAGATATAATCAAAGGCGGGGTGTAAGCTTCAGTAACTAATATTAAATATCAAATAGAAGAGTAGGAATTAATAGAAGGCTAACGTCAGCATATCTTCATTAGGTATTCCATGAGAAATTAGAAGAATTATCGGGTAACAGATTAGGTGGTAGTACCAAACACATGTGAACGCAACCTGAAACTCGCAGTTAGGTGGTGATGAAAGTGGCAGCGGGAATACGGGAATACACCGATGAGTGTCATTAGTGCAATTATTTGGGTCAAGAGGGAAAGAAAAGACCAAGTGGCTACTACCTCACTTGCTATTTTGGTTGCATATTTGACATGTAACAAAGCTGGCGTGACCTCCAGGCCCGTTAGGTTTCTGCCTTTAATGGACTCTTCATAATCTTTCCTATATTCTTTCTATTGTGAGTGGAGGGAAAGACAAGTTAAGAAAATCTCTTTTATATAATTTCTCTCTCAGTCTTAGGAAAAAAATTTCAACATGGCCTCTTGACACAAAGTTCTGTTAGTGGCCGCACGTTTGACACGCGGCTGATTGCCTGGGAAGTATTTTGCCTAAGCAAATAGCCCTTAGGAAACGATGGGGCTGAGGATCTCATCTGGACCACTTCAGATTTTTTTCTTTATCTGAAGAGGATTCTAAGTTTACAGAAACATTGTGAATAAAAAGAATCCCCATAGATTCTTTACTTGGATTTACCACTTGTTTGAAACTATTTTAAGATTTTAAATACCACAAACTGCTACTTTTGTCAAAAACCATTTATCTACATAGTTACAGATATAACCCCATGGGGAAGAGACAGACAGAAATACAAGTAAGGCTGTTTCCCAAGGGTACAGACTTTCTAAGATTCAAAATAAGATCATATTCTTCTCTGCTTGTGGTCAAAAATGAAGAAAAAAAATTTTTTAGTACCTCCACCTACAGTTCTAGCATAGGAAGTATGGCGCCTTGGGTTTTGATTTTCTGGGATCTTGATACACATCTTGATTACTAATCCCCTTTTGCTTGATTTGGGGCATACATCTGCATGGAGGGAACCTTTCATTTACCAAGAAAAAATTCTAATTATATTCTGCATATATTTGTCATTGTTAGGAATAGTTTGCTGTGTTTTTATTTTATGAAAATGGCTGTTGAGATAAATCATAAATGATAGATGCCTACTCTTTAGAACAGTTATCATCGCCCAACTGAGGGATTTCTGTAGTGAAAAAGATTTTAGCAATGCCATGGTAAGAAGTTGTACCATTATCACTTTGGACTACCAGGAGGCTGGACACGTCTGTCAGCAGAGTCCGTGTCCATCGGTGCAATGGCATCATCGGGGCGTGGTGCATTTTGCCCAACTTACCCCACTCTGCATCTGCTGAGACTCCTTGGCTGTGAGGTACGTTGGGGTCTCAAAGTCCAACATGGGCTTTCCTCGTTCCTTCTCGTATTTTTCTTTGTATTTCACCTGGTGATGAAAACCTCTGTTAGATACTTCTCCTCCAGTTAATTTTTAGTGAGATACCAGGTTAAGGATAGCACTTTTGAAATGATACATGATGGCCATCTGGATTATCTCATTGTCACGCCAGATTGCAGTTGACCTTTTTGCTGTTGTCTGGGGTGTAGCGGAGGGATATCAGTTCAAGGAGACAAAGAACCACTGACAAGAATCAGCTGAAAGAAATAGCAATGCAAGGCAATCCATGGAGAAAAGGGCACATACGTAAGGTAGGAGAAGATTTAACATGCAAGTGCTAACACTTTAACATATTTAGTCAGTACTTCTGATTTTTAAAAATCTCCATTTTTATTTCATAAGAACTTTTAGAGACTGGGGTTTTGACTGACCAGATATCACATACAACTTTATTTATGAATAAACAATTATCTCAGTCATAATGAATCATATATTTAATGCAGACAAAACATATTACTGTAGAAATGAAAACTAGTTTATATGCTGACTGAATTATTAATAACCTGATCATCTTGAAAGAACTTAGTGTTATTTTACAAATATAATTTCCTAATAACATGATTAGAAATGGAGAATCCATTTGAATATTCATAGTTCACAGAGGAAAACTGAAAGAGAAATAAAGGCCTTTGTTCACACAGAACTTCAGTGGCCTTGCTGAATAGCAGCTCTCAGGGCTGTAGCAGGATGTCAGATTAGAGGCCTGCAGAGAGATTCTGCTCTAAGCAAGACATTTCTACACATTTATTTGTGTAGCAAATGTCAAAGGGGACCTAAATAATGGAGAATCTGTGACACAGAGGTCCTGTGATAACAAGTTCTTTCCTCTGAAAAATCTTTATTCGCAAAGTTAATGATTTCTTAAATATTGAGAGATTATTTGGTGTGTCACTTCTCTTATTAAAAGCTTCCCAAGACTTCCTGCCATCTGTTAGTGCTTCCTATCCTGAGACAAAGTCCAGACAAGCTAGGGGAGTTCCTGGCAGGGGTTCATCTCTCCTGCAACACACTCTTCATGCTTCCAGCCCTGTTACAACCTGAATACACATGGAATTATATTTCTCCACTGTAGGTAAATGACATTACCATTTATAACACTTTATGTCATGATGCTGCTAAACTCAAAGCTCTTGCTTCTGGTGCAGAGTTTTTAAGCAGTCTGTTATATGTGTGTGTGTAAAACAGAAGATGAAGAGGAATTAGGGAGATCTTTTCAAATGAGTGCGGAAACAAGAGATGGAGGTTTGGAGGGAAAAGGAATGAAAAAGATGATTAAAATATAGAGTCTACAAATGGGAAAGGAACCAACAGCTGGAAGGAGCAGGGAGGGAGGAGAAGATAGAGGGTGAGAAGCAAAAGCAAAAAGAAAGCATGAGAGAGAAAAGAGTTAAGTAGTATCATCTGCATGTACCAATGCCCCACAATCACTGTAATCACCATACACCACAAGTATGTCCTAATAAAAACGCGCCACTCCTATGTGAATGTGTGAGGTTCTTTTGACAATGGAGATGAATATGTATCAGAGAAAAGCCAGTCTCGGTCAACTTACTATACTCTGTAACTCTGTGGCCTCTCTTAGGTGGAGCTGCTCCAGATTATCTGGTATGGTGTGGTAGTGGCCTTTACTCTTCTCATAGTTCTTCTTGTACTGGTACTGAGGGGGAGGGGCAAAAAAGGCAAATGGGTCGAAAAGCTGTCCAGGATTCCTACTGTTCCTCTTTGGATTAGACATTTTCACAGCAGCATTGTCAAGATCAAACTAAAATTAGCAAAAACTAAAGGATTAAGAAAATGATTTTAAAAGATGAAGAGCCAGGTTTAGTATTGTCAGTTAATATCAAGTAAAAACACTCCAGTTCTATGGCTCTTAAAAGTAGGTGTTAAAAGTTAAAAGTGAAAGAAACTATTTTAGGTGGTAGTTCTATGTCCCTAGAAGGAAGAGGCATGGTTAATTGGGGAGAAAACTATAAAATTTTCAAAAATAGAAAAGTGTTTGATTTCTGAGAGGCATCACAGTCAGTGGAGGATCAGCTGATTAATGTTGTGATTTGGATGAGTACACGCAGAAAGAAGAGCTTTGTAATAAGTCTAATGTATCAGCAGCGGGGAAGGATGTGCATGTGAGCTCAGGGAAGGAACCAACTTGCAAGTGAGTGAAATAAGTTGTTTCTGAAAACAAATGAGTGAGCTTACAGAGCTGGCAAGTTGGCTGGTGTTGAGGACATGATGCATTATCAGAGACTCCTTCATGTCGGTCACGGGCTTGTGCAGTTTCTTCAGGTCAGCCTTGTATTTAACCTACGTGTTAAGGGAGAAAAAAAGGAAATGACATAAACAGAAAACAGAAAGAGGCACTAGTGAAAATCGAAGTCAGATATTTCACTGTGAAATAAATGCTAGATGTAGTTTTTAAAAAATCATACCTTAGTCACAGCAGCCAAAGATGTAAAAAAAATCCAGTGCCGATGAACAAATGAATGGACAACAAAAAGTAATGAAGTTTTGATACATGCCACAGTGTGGATGAACCTTGACAACACTACACTAAGTAAGTAAGATAAACACAGAAAGAAAAATATGGGACCAGGGATTTGGCTCAGTGCTTCCAGAGTCTGCTCTGCAAGTTCAAGGACTTGGGTTTGATCCTTGGTAACCACATACAAAAATGCCGGGCATGGTGGCTCACGCCTGTAATCCCAGCACTCGGGAGGCAGAGGCAGGAGGATTGCTGTGATGTGAGTTTAAGGCTGAGCTCAGGGCCAGCCTGAACTACAAAGCAAACCCTGTCTCAAAAAAAGATTCCCCTTGACAATGTTGAGATTGTAACAAAAAAGTAAGGAAACAAATTTTATATATATGGGGGGGTGGTAGGGTGGGTGGGGCTATGGGAAAAAATGAGAATTAAGTTGTGTCTTATACTGGTACAAATCCCCATTATGGAGTGCAATCATGATGTGTATATTTAATGTACCAATAAAATAATTAAAAAAAAAAAAAAGATTCCCCTTACATAAAATCTGTAAAAAAGATAAATACATAGAAACAGAAAGGACAGGAGAGGCTACCAAGAAGCTAAGGGGAGGAAGGAACAGAATTATAGAGATTTTGTGGGGAATGATGATAAGTTTTAGAGATAGTTTGTGGTAATAGTTGAACAACATTATAATTGTGATTAATCCTATTGAGTTATACACTTAAACATGCTTAAAATGGCAAATGTCATGAAATTGTATCACAGTTTCAAAATAAACATACCTCACTTGCAAGATTATTCGCATCTTTCATGGTTTTATAGAGCTGGCTGTCTTTGGGGTTGTATTTTGGTGTCTTGCCCTTCTCTTTGTCAAAATTTTCTCGGTATTTAACCTAATAGAAAATGCAAACATCTGAATTATTCCTGAAAATCAGTCAGTCTGAGAATAGTGGAAACATAAAAGCCAAAGTATACAAATGCTATGCATAATGAGATCATGTAATTTAGCATTCAAACTACATTTTTAAGAGTAAAAGGGGCATTATTAATAACTAATTATTTTGGGGCACAGAGAATAAAGTACAAGATCAAGAGATATAAAATTGGTCTTGTTCACTTTTATATTATCCAGAAGTATGATAATCACCTCTTTTTAAAGCAAAATAAAATAAGAGGAAAAGGAAACAGGCTAAACTGTAACAAGCAATATAACATAGTTGATTTGGAGCATTTTGCTTTTCCTAACAAAACCCAAAACACCAGAGATCCACTGTGGGAAGCTGGAATAAGAGCTGTAAATTATGAAGAGATTTCAAAGCTCTGTACCGTGATTAAAGACTGATATTTCTTTGGTGAACATTGCACTTTCACCTGCGAGCTGCTTCTTTCTGTACAATATTCTCACACTCAGGTTTCGCGTGTCCGTCTGGGTTACCTGGCTGCTCAACGTGGCTGCCTTCTTGGCCATCTCAATGTCTGGCCGGCCAAGCATGCTCAATCCGTGGCTCCCTTCCTTGCGGTGCTTGGCTCTGTACTCCACCTGGATTGAAGAGAAGCCAAACAGGCAATGCATTCTGGGTACTAACCACCTTGTGCTTCTGTGGGCAGAGACCACCGGGGACTGGAGACGTTTTAACTACCGCTCTTACCTCACTGGCCTGCTTGGCTGCCTGGGTGGCCTTCTTGATGTCTGGCCGATCGGCCACTGTGGTATAATGTAGGTTCTCTTTGGCATCTTTTTTGTAAGCAACCTTTCATGGGCAAGACAATGTTTGCTCACTTGAGGTATGCTGTCTTTCCAAAGTCCTCAACAACCCCCACCCTCCATCACAGAGCTCAGGGAGAGCACACCCCGGAGTGGGAGCGTGCACCGTCTGGGTGACTGGAGTGGGCTCAGGAACGTCACCAGGGAACATACATCACTCTGCTTCTTGGCCACCTCCATGGCATGCTTCACCTCCGGAGGCTCCTGCATGATGGAGTAGTTGGACTTTCCTTTCTCCTTGACAAATTTCTTTTTGTAATTTGTCTAAAGAGAGTCAGAATTGCTGATGTGAGAAGAGGAAGCTGGGAGCAAACGTGATGTAAATCAAGAACTCTGGCAAGACCTCCAGGAAACTCAGGGCTGCCCTGCTTGGCATCACTTTGGTGTTTCGATCTCTGCCCATATCCGGGGTCTTCCCTGTTGTTTCTGCCCAGAAACGCTATGCCCGGGCCACCCAGCCGTCTGGAGAGCTGAGTACAAGGGGACTGAACTCTTATTCACCACTTCTACCCTTTAAAAATATATGAAATCATATAGATACATAAAATATAATACCAGGATCACTACAATACTATTAATAGGGTGGGAAAAGATTCCTGAAGCACAGAAAAGTGACTTCATCTCGTCATTCCCTGAGAACACAACAGTGAGTGAAATAAATCAAGCGCATAGGCTTAAATAGCACATGGTTTCTCTTACATGAGA